>JZKD02S0140808.1:0-11347 GCA_000966675.3 Picea glauca | reverse complement strand
TATATATATATATATATATATATATATATATATATATATATCAGAAAGCTCATAAACCGACAAATATCAAAATATGTTTCTTAATAAAGTGTGCAATGTGTGGTCTTGAAGTGTGATATTGTAAAAAAGAAATACTCAAAATTAAAAAGTAAAAGTTGTTACAAATTTATGTTTTATTTTCTCTCAATCTCTACTCTGCAAACACTAATATACATGAATACGAGATGCATCATAGGTAGATCTACTTCAAAAGATCACAAAATTTTGCAAAAATTCTTTATTTTTCAAATGGTGCTCAAAACCATGCGATGGGTGCTACATCATTGGAAAAGGCCAAACACAAGCACCACTAAGAAAACGTACAACAAACAAGTGGGAAAAAATCCGCAGGAACAACACTTATATCCGTGGGTCAAGAGTCCTAAGACGTTGGTTTCTATCCGTTACGAGTGTTAAATAGGTTAAAACAACAATGCAGCTACGAGAGAAAACCGAAGAAAAAAATTCTTTCAAAGATCGTTGACACATTATTGGGGTGTCATGCATCTTGGAAAAACTTTACGCTATTAGCATAAAACCATAGAGCATATTCACACAATAAATTAGATGTGAAATATATCTCTAGTGGAGTTGCCATTCAACTCCATTTTGTTGTTGGGATTTTTTTTGGTATAAGGGATACTACTAAGTTTTACTAGCAAATTGGTATGCTAGTGACAAACAATCCATAAATAAAGTCTTATTTTAGGAGGGAAACAAAGGTAGGGTAGATGGTGTAGGGTAGATGGTGCAAGTAGTAAAATGGTTTTACGCTTGTTATCCATGTAAAGTAAGGGATCGACTTGATATAATTTATCAAAGAACGAAGGTAAAAGTAGTGGATGGTTATAACCCTAATATTCTTTCTTACTATTTATCTCAATTGATTCTTGACTATCTATATATCTCGATAGGTTTTGGAAAGAAGGAAGGCAAGTTAGCGCACTCAATCCTTACTGAAGAGATGTTCTATGTGAAATCAATATCTTTCTTTTGTAGAGTGTGTTGGTGGGGATTCTTTGGAGCTTTGTGTTGGGGTGCCCTTGTAGGGTAACCAAGTAGGTAGCAAGCTCAAGCATGTCAACAAGAAAACTATCTAGGGATTTGAGAGAGAAACAAAAAATGAAAACTAATAGACTTGTGCTCCTTGATGGATCATCAAAAATTGAAATGGAAGAGAGGGAGAAGGAGTAATATCTCTAAATACCTTGCATACATGACAAGCAAAAACACATTCCCTACTCTAATATAGTAAAACCCTTGACCCAACTCATAAGCAAAGTGGAAACCCGTAATATATTTACTTGATTGATTCAATGAAAACAAAACATGAAATGACATTGTTAGGGACCTAACCTCCCTAACCCTTCACGTAGATAGAATAATATATTTTCCATGTAATAAAGGCCGACATTAGTTAATAAGGCCTATTTAATAAATATGAACAGGTCCATGTAAAAAGACCTAATAGAAGCTTTTGCTTCTAGAAAGATCTTACTCTAGAATGTTTTTTAGAAGATATAATTAGTATAAATAAGAGTAGGGGGCATGGGAAAGCTTTGTGTTGATAATTATTGTAATAGAGCTCTACTCCGCTAGAGGTTGCCCCCTCGAAGAGACAAGGGAACATTGCTTTCTTTGAATAAAAGTATTATTCTGAGTATTGCTCTTCTCAATATTTTGTTGTTCCATTGATATCTGTTGAATATTCTTGTTTCTGCATATTATATTACATTTGATACCTTACACATTAAACTAAATACAAGCAAATATAAGGGGGAACAAACGAGATTCGATTATAGGTATAAAATATTACAATAGTGACTCCATATGTTGTTATAGTTTGATAGCTCCAATTAAATTTTTCCTTGGGTTCATTCCTCTTATGGTTTTCTCTCTAGTCCAAGTTTTATTAATGGTTTTCAAATGTCTTCAATGACTCCTCTCAATTCATCACAAGTAAATTGAGATAGTAGAGACAAAGGTGCAAATTGGGAATTCCTTTGTATGAAAAGAAGAAACTATGTCCAAAAGATAAATCAACATCCAAGATCAATCTATTCAAAGTCATTAAACCCAAGTAAAGGAAACCCTTTTTAGAAGTTTCTTGGTCATTCTTAAACATTTACACGAAGAATAGGTCCATATTCTATATTAAAATTTCTATGTTTAGGCACTCCATAAGTAATCAATGACTAAGTCAATGCAAGCACCCATGGTGATCAAGTTTGGCCCTATAAACGAAAACCATGTTGAAAATTGAAAATGACCCCAATATGAGCATTCTTAGTGCGTATTCCATGGAGGAGTATATACATTGTTCTCCATAACTATGAAAATATGACAATCATATGACAATTTTTCAATGTTCTTATAATTGGATGCTAAATAGACCATATAGCAATGTAGTCCAAGATTAAGGCAAAGTTCATCAATAAATTTATACTTTATAAATTTATAAGCACTAATAAACTCATGTAAACTTGTATTCTGTCTTACGTTGATTTTATAGGAGCTAGTAATAACTATTTTTCCTTAAACTAGTTAAGATGAGTGAAGTGAGTTTTAGATAGTCATTGTAATACATTGATATCGTTGAGCGAAGCTAGGTCACGATGGTAAGCTGAATGGTGGTTAATTGGGTTAATTGTCAATATTTTAATTGGTATTTTGAGTTTTGATTGCATTATTAAATTATGGAGGATAAATGTTGTTTGCTTGTTTTAGTGAATAGTAAGAAATTTTTACAAAACCATCATATTAATAGAAATATATGAATGCAATTAAAATATAATATTAATGTTGATAATGATGGTAGTGGTTATTAATGTTTAGATTAAATTTGTTTTATTGGATTATAAAAAAAGTAAGAAATTATTTGGTTTGCTTTAAAATTTTAGTTTTGAATTTAAAAATTTTGAAAAAACATATTCCTAAAACAATATAGTTTTGGTAAGTTAAAAGGTTAGGAAGGTTGGTATTGTAACAAATATTTTAAAATTCAGATTTAATTTAGTGCAATGTAGTATTCCATCTTCAAGATACAATAGTCTAAACAAAGAGACACAGTTGTGACGACTTAGAATGAAACACATATTCTTAACCATTAGGCCCACTCATACTATATATACTTAATCATAACCATACTCTTAATTGGAAAAAAACACTTTTGTAACTAAGATAAGATAAAGTGTATTACTTTTAATTTTAAAATTATAAATTATAAAAAAAATTATTTACTCAAGCTTTTCCACCATTCTCTAAAAACACTTTAGTCCTAATTTTTTTTTACTATTCTATAAAAATATGTAATGTCGTAGGCTAAAGATTCTAAGAAATGAAGATTTTTTTCGAGGATATTTACCCACCCTAAATCCGACGAAAAATTGTTGAATTTGTAGATTTAAGTGATTATTTCTGTATAATCCAAGTACCCTGAAAATTTTTCAGCGTGTTGAATCCATTTCTGTCCAACATCCCACTAACAGCATGTCGAGGGCAATGTCACCGTCTAAAACTCGTGAAAGAAGAAACAAGTCACACAGCCGGAGGCCTCAAAACACTTGGCGGGAAATTGTACTTATTAGTTCCGCGCGCCATTTTGTCTTTGGCGCGAATTAAATATATTGGCCGATCCTCGCCACATATCACACAGCGTTGTCCCTTTCGCTATGGACGTACGATGCATGGCCATGCGTAACTAACGGCCGCATGGGAAACCGAGTATATTAGTGGTAAAATACAATAATAATATGGGATAAATATAATTAAACATTAATATGGGATAAATATAACTAAACATCGTTGGACTCATTCTAACGGTAATGACACAACCATATGACAATACCTATTTAACTAAAACATTTAATATATTTGTTTTTTCATGAAAAACCCAAATGGTCATTGGGATTAAAATTTGACACAATCCATACAACTAAAACATTTGAATATATTTGATTTTTATTCAAAGGCCAACTGCGATTCCAATATCGATAAGGACTTTCTAGAAAGTCACGCAATTTGTTTTCTCTTAAATGCCTTAGCATTGCATGTTTGGACTCTTTTATGTTTTTTTTAACTTTTTTTCTAGCAGAAAATTGCTCGGTATATTTATATATATTTGTTTTAAAAAACATGAAAAAGTTTACATCTAAAAAAGATTAAGATTTATTCCGCAACACAGACTTAGATCATAGGAGGCTTTTGACCTTACATCAAAAAAAAAAATTGTCAACACAAAAAAGTGCCCAAAAACACATAGACTCATATCCCAATTAAAATGTCACTACTCAGCGATTGTAGCCACTTCATGTAGCCACTTCAGCACCATATAAATTCAAAAATGGAAAAAAGCATAATCTTCCCTCAATGGAATCTAAAAAAGGCTTAGGTATAAGGTGGGCCTTTCGTTTCCATCTACCCAGTGGTTGTAGGTAATTTTCCCTTCTTGCTTTTGTAGCGTCAACTTTGAAAAACGATCAACCACTTTGTTGCTTTTTTTGTAGATATGTGAAAATGTGAGTGAGTTGAAAGATTTTTTAAGGTCTCTTATTCGTTCCTTCCAGCAGTTCAAGGAAATAACATTCAAGATTCCTTTGTTATTTAACCAGTTTATGACAATTTTTTAATCTACATAAACTTGATGTTTCGAGATGTGCATCCAAGAAGCTAGTGTCAAGATTGCCCATACACCTAACAATTTTTCCCTTGTGTTTGTTCTTGGACCACAATTGAATGTCCAATTGATTGTCGAGTGCTCATTTATCCAAAGTACCCCTCGGGAGCCACTAAGTCCTCCATTTGTGAGAGTTGCACCATCGAACCAACCTTTTGTGACAAAGTCCTTTGGAACTTCCTTTAAGGATCTGTACACTTTTAAATTTTGTTTTTTTGTATGACTGCCAACTCCTCCAAGTACTCTAATGATCACTGCATGAACTGAAGGGATTTTATTTTCAAAGATAACCTTGTTTCGTTCTAGCCAAACAAACCAACTTAAGATGGTAGGCAGTGTGGGGTAAATAATATTTTGTATATTCCAGTTGTAATAGCAGTGGGACCCCTCCCAAACAGAGGTAATAGAAAGATATATTTTACCCCTTTCCCAAACTTTCTTAGTAAAGGTGCAATCTACAAACATATGCAAAACAATCTCTCTCGCCTTTAGGTACATGTGACAAATGTTTGGCCCAATTCAACCTTTGTGTTGTAGATTGTCCCACATAAGAATTTTATTATTCACAATTAGCCAAGTGAAGAGTTTTATTTTGAGAGCGCAATCCCATGACCACATTTTCTTTCGCCAACCACCAATAAGATGTTGCCAAAGTTTGTTGGCTAATGCTGAGTAGACATTTTTCACCAAAAGGATGCCTGAATTGTCTCTTCCTGTCCATCTTAGCTCGTCTGGTCTGTTTAGAATTTGGACACCTTCCCCCATCAAGGACCTATGGAATAAGTCCCATTCAGTTGCTAGAGCTCATGTAAGACCAATCTCCTTGTTATCGAGCCAAGAAGAACAAATCATACCCGGACGAATGGTTATGCTGACCTGATAAAGAAAGTGAAAATTTATTTGATTTAGAGTATCTACAAGCTCTTTTGATAGAAAATAAGCATTTCCCATATCCAAGATCTGATCCTTTCTTAATAAGATCAAGAGTCTGAAACCAAGGCTCCAACTTATCCAAATTAATAAGAGGTGTAGTGACTTTAGAAGGTTCCTCCAGGTCTGTGAGACCTGAAAAGAATGAACAATAGCCGATCTGGGCCATGTAGATAGCGAGTTGTAAGGAAGATACTTGTCCTTAATTACACAATGCCAGATGTCATCTTTCAATAAAACTCTCCACAGAGTGTTTGCCAACAACGCCCTGTTGAAAAGTTGTAGATTTCTTAACCCCCAGCCACCAAAACGTTTTGGCTTTGTAATAGACTCCCACCTGTTGAGGTGATAATGTTGTTTTCCTCTCATGTCTGACCATAAGAAGGAGAAGATCAGTTGTCTGATCTGATTGAGAACAGAGGCCAAGATGTTTGCTAAGGCCATCCAATACACAGGTTGGCTCTCCAGGACAAATTTTATAAGAACATATCGCCCCCCCCAGGGAAAGCCAACGATTGCACCACTGACTAATTCTATTTTCAAACTTTGTAATGAGCCAGCGCCAATCTGCAGCCTTGTAGTTGTCTGATTTTATAAAGAAACCCAAATAGTTTATACCATCCACAAGCTCAACAAAATTGTATGGAAAAAAGACTTTGAAAGTATCTACAACCTCCTGTTGTACTCCATAAGTATACAAGAGAGATTTTTGAGGATTAACTTCTAAGCCCGACACTTTACATAATACAGATAAAATTCCTTCAATCGCCATCCATTCTACGGGTGAGGCCTTTGACATTATGAGGACATTGTTAAAAAAAAACAGATGAAGGATCTTGATAACTCTAGAGACTTTGACCCCTATCAACCTCCTGTCGGCCTATCCCTTCTTTAAATATAGATGAGTCCTTACATCAAAAAAATAAAAAGTAGTGGCGATAGAGGACAACCCTATCTTAATCCTCTACCACTTTGAAAGAAAGATGTAGGCTCCCCATTTATCATAATTTCATGAGTGGTTGAAGTCACACAACTCAAAATCCAGTTAGTAGTAGGTAGGACAAAACCCGATTGTAATAAATCTTAAAAAATCCCAATTTATGTAATCATACGCCTTCTTAAGATCAAGCTTCAAAATCATAGATTTTATCTTTTTTTCCTTAATACTATGTAGGCACTCCTGAGCAGTTCCTATAACATCTAGGATTTGTCTTCCTTTTAGGAATCCCAATTGCTCATCAGATAAGGATCGAGACAAAATAGGTCTGATCTTATTAGAAATTAATTTTGCAATGATTTTATAACAAAGATTACAAAGAGAAATAGGTCTAAATTCACCAAAAGTGGTAGGCTTATTTACTTTTGGAATAAGAGCAAGAAAGGTCGAATTTATAGATTTAATCACTTCACCTCTAAGTCTAGAATCCTCAACTGCTTCCAACATGTCATCCCCAACCAGGTCGAAAAACTGGACATAGAATTCAACCATCCACCCATATGGACTCGGGATTTTATCAATTGCAAATCCTTTTAAGACCTCGAGTAATTCGTCTCTAGTACAAGGTTTTTCCAAATCTCTAACATCCTCCTCATCAACAAATCGAGGAAAGAGTTCAATGGTGGAAAGTTGATCGGTAATGACACTGTTCCCCTAGTCCTCAAAGAATCTTTTGAAATTCCTAGCTGCTTCACATTTTAGTTCCTCTTGTCTTGAATTTTCCTATCCATTTTCATCTTGAATCTCCCAGATGTGTTTGTTGTTTCTCCTCTGGCTAGCAAACTGGTGGAAATACTTTGTATTTTTATCCCCACTTTTTATCCAGATCACCCTACTTCTTTGTTGCCACAATTCTTCTTCATCTAGTAGAAGAGTGTTTCATTTTTCCTCTAGATTTAAAAAAAAAAATTCCAATTATGTGTTCAACGATCCCCTTAATCTGTGTTGATGACAATCCCTAATATCCTCTTCAATATTTTCGAAAATAAGGAAGTTTTTGGCTCTAAAATCTTTGGCCCACACCTTTATACGGGTCTTTAACTATTTTAGTTTCATAACTAATCTCCTCTACGCTCCTGGTTCTTGAAGGAATACAGGATCGGCCCAAAATTCTTGGACAATTGAACAGAAGGAATCCATTTTCAGCCACGTTGTATTTAGTTTGAAAGGATGTGCAATCCGATTTGTAAAATTCCATAGTTGCAATAAAATTGGAGCATGATCCGATATAAAAGGATAGTGTATCCAGGACCTGTGTCTACCAACTGAGGATAAGAGATCCTTCGATAGGAAAAACTGGTCAAGTCTCTTTGCTATCTCTTCTCTGCCTTTCCTACCATTACGCCATGTAGGTGCCACATTAGTCGAAACAATGTCAACTAACTAGTTTTTCTGGAAAATATTCTTTAAAAATTTTGCCAGCGGGTCCAAGTGAGTTGTGACCCCCCAAACCTCCTCTGCATTGAGTGTGAAATTGAGGTCCCAAGCAATGATCATATCTTTGTGAGAAAGTAGGCCCCTATTAACTAGCTTATTCCAAAAAGTATTCCTTTCAGTACAAGGTCCGTAGACATTTAAAAGGGAGAAAGATTTGTTGTCTTCTAAATGAGTACCTGTTAAGAAAAATCCTCCATAACTTAAGTAAGGTGTAAACACATACTTATTTGGAGCCCAAGACACCAGAAGTCCCCCTAACTTCCCAACATAACTGATCGTAGACATCAACCAGTCAGGCCGAAAAGAAGTCATGAAAGATCTCGCCTTCGTCTCAACAATTAAAGTTTATTGTAGAAAAATTATATCCAAGAGCATTTTCGAGAGCAACCTACGAAAGGAGGCTAATTTTAGAGATCCTCCTATCCCTCTGATGTTTAAGGAGTGTAGGACTTAGATCTAGCAAGGGATTTCATGCCTATAAGCGCTCCTAAATCATAGTTATGATGGATATGTTGTGTAGAGAAAGATGTGTTGGTTCCGACTCTTTTCCGAGAACTCCTGGTTTTTAAAGGAGAAAGCTCAAGTCCCAGTCCCCTCGACCATGCAAAGTCCTTAGTGTTTTCCTCCCTAGCCCTTTTTACCACCCCAGGATCAGAAAAATACTCATCACAACAAATTACAGAGTTTCCTTGATAGATAGGTACATGAATGGGGCCCGTGGCCTCTCTAATGGAGGGAACCAAGGTCTTAAGTACCCTATCAAGCGAGCTTTCACTCTCATCAGATTCCTTATACCTAGGTCCAATACTGATTCCCAAATATGCTCATATGTAAAGTCCCCATCAACTCTGAGTTCACGAGAGGGACCCTCTACAAACCGAGATGCACTAAGTAGGCATGGTTCGACCCGAGTCTCAACAAAAGGAATTGTGGTGTTCTGGATTCCCACCCCAACTCCCAGTGTCATTAAGTCCTCCAAGTTCGACTCTAACTTCTCCCCAGAGCATTCAACAGACACAGACTCAGGCTCCAATGCAAAGGACAGGTCGAGGTTGTCACGTTCTAGCGCAGACACAGAGAAAAAAAGAGAAGGACAAAGTTTCTTAAGCTTACCTGCAAATGTTGCATTTGTCGCCAACGGACTAGCCGCCACCATCGCAGGTGAGTGATCTTCTAGGCCAAAAGATTTCACTCCAGGAGAAGTAGGCTTAGAAGCCTTCTAAAGCAGTGAGTCCTCCGAGTCGTCCTCCTCCATAGAGCCCTAACAGTTCCTTCTCAGAGGTATGGTCCTGCGACAAAAAGTGCATCTGAAGGGAATACCCATGTAGTCCAACCTTTGACGTAAATAGTGACCCCTCCACTCAATCTCTAATGCCTCCAGTAACCCATCGCGTATGTCGAATTCAACCATCACCTTTTCCAACCGTTTGTCAGACGTCGAAAGGGAGTGTTCATCAACCATTATGAAGCGGCCAAGTTCGTTTCCAATGGCCTCTAATGCTCTTTTGTTCCAAAGCTACAGAGGGAGACCTAGTAAGAGCACCCAGAGGTGGCGTAAATGAAAATAGTCGGTAGTTGGGTCAAAGCTAACCCACCAACGTTTAAGCATCAAGCTACTGCCTTCTATGACCCAAAGATTTTTAAGAATAAGCAGTGTATCTTCCGGTGAGTTAAAAATAAAACCATACCAGCGCCTCGGCAACATCAAAATCTCAGGAGTGTATCCCAACAAGGGTACCCAGGATGTCTGCATCCAAAGCGAGATGGGTTGCTTACACATAGAGCGATAAGAGAGGTGTCCTACCAGCGCACTAAGTGCTAGGTTACAAGACTCCTCTAGTCCAATGTCGGTGCCCATTACCATCCTCCGTCTTGTTTTTTTTGGTTTCCACACATTTTTCCGCATCACAGAACCACCCCGCGCTCTCAAGAATCGTCCTCCCTAGTTTGCTTGTAAAGACGGTATACCAGCACCTAAAGACCCTCGCTTTGCAGACACACCCAATTTTTGAACTCCATAGGAAAGAGTGGGAGAGTCACTACTCTTTGGAATAAACACCTTACCAACAGTCGGGAAGTGCTTTGAAATGCTAATCGTAGACAACATGAAAGGGTGTTTAATGTTGATCCCTGCACTCAGCTCATCAACCGAGGAGAACATACCAACTTGGTGTAATAAAAAGTTAGAGGAAAAAAAAATTAAGGTATTATAAGGATGTAATCAACCCTAATCTAGAAGATCAAAATTATCTATCTGTTTTGCCAAGTGTAAAGAAAAAAATAAGCATTGCTAAGATATGAACAAATTCTCACGAGCTCCATAGTGAAATTGGGCATTGCCCAATTCCTAAAACGCCATGGGATGAAAGAGTGTGTCATCTTTGTAACACTAAGAAGGTTGAAGATGAAAAACACTTTCTCTTAGATTGTCTAGCCTATACCCATATTAGATCTCATTTTCAAAAATATTTGTCACATTACCAACCTTCCTAACCTTTTAACTCAACAAAAGTATGGTGATCTTGGAAAGCTTTTCTTAATGCTTTTCGAGCACATAAACAAAATTCTAAAAAATCACAAGTAATCACTTACCCTCTTAAAATTCAATAGACCAATTTAATCTTACTAGACGTTAATCATCATCATCATCATATATAAAAATATAATATATTAAAGTAATATAATAAATAAGTGACATTGTAGAAAAATAATGAAAATGGAGAAGATTCAAAATTGATAAAAAATATAAAATCATATTTAACAATACAATTAAAATCTGAATAAAAAAATTGGAACTGAGAAACTTCGAGAAATCAAAATAGAGATAATCATAGTCGAGATAATATAATATAATTCTATAATAACACTATAAAATATTAAAGTAAAATGAGGCTAAAATGAGTAAGCTAATATCTAACAATAACATAAAAATATAATGAAGAAATTGAAAAATTATAGATTTACTAATTTGAAAAAACCTCTAAATACTAAAAGGAGCTAATCATAAGCTCAAGATAATATATAAAGTAATTTAATAAGTTAGTAACCATGTAAATGAAAATACAATAATGAATAATGGAAATGGAAAGATTCAAAATTGATGAAAATGATAAATTAATATCTCACAATAATATAATAATATAGTATTTTATTTTTAAAATTAAAATAAAACTAAAATTAATATTATAAAATACTAATGCAATAAATTTTTGTATAACTTAAAATTATTTATAGTTTTCTTTCCCTAGGATAGGGATATTCGAAGAAAT
>JZKD02S0140786.1:0-23810 GCA_000966675.3 Picea glauca | reverse complement strand
ACTAAACCTACTATATCAAAGAAAGACAACCTGAAATGAAAATATTGTACAATTACTACTCACTGATATGTGTGACTTTAGAGAGAGTGTGTGTGTGGAGCAATCTAGAAACTTTGCAAAATGCATAAGGTGAATAGGCTGTGGAATAATATTTAAAAACTAATCCCTTTACAAATTAATATGAATCGTCAAATAAGTTTATTGACAAAAGTAAGCAAGGGACAAGAATGGGTGCAATTTCACTTATTACATGAACATGCATTGGATTTGGGATTCTTTCTCTTCCAACAAGTATTGCACCTACTATATGTTTTACTCAAATAAACGTTGAACTTGTTATTGTATCATAACAAGAATATGGGAATTAATGTGAAAAGTTATAGTGAAATGGACCACAAGCAGAGTAAAGAACATAAGAAAACAACATTTTTTTAATATAGTGGTTTTTGTAGTAAATGGATCAACATTCCATTGAGGGGCATAAATCAAAGAGATATCCAATAAAACTTTGTAGAAAAAAAATATAATCTTACAAGATCTCCTGTCAATTCCACAAAGGGTTAGGACAGATCAAAATATTGAAAAACGAGGTGGCAATGTAGGGAAATCGGTATAGGATTTGTAGTCGACTTAGAACAATATAGTAGTTTGTAAAGTAATGATGACTCCTACAAATGTAAAAATAAATAAAAATTAAAGTCAACATAGAAGACCGTTCTTTACAAATTCACACCATATTATACAACCAAGTATAGATAACACCTAGAATATAGCATTATACCAGTTTAGAATTTTAACTCAAAAGCTAATTGTTGATAGATATATCCCTTTTACTTATGCATCAATGTTGCTTTGCACAAAATTATATACAATGAATGGAGTATTAAAGAAAATGCTTTCATAAATTAGTATGAGTAATGCACAATAAGAAAGACAAGTCTAACAGTATTCTCTCTAATTTGAGTTTGGAAAAAAAATTGTTGTTATATCTATATCAAATTAGTCTTTATAGTTTTGATCATTTTCTAAATATCCATATGATATTTTGTTTTTTCCAAGAAAATCGTTGACCATATTTTCCTTGACACTAGAGTTGCTTAGGAAGGAAAGAAACTATATTTATCAAAAGTTTTGAAAGAAAGTACATGGAGGATTAGAACCCTTGTTTTGGGAAAAGGACCCTCACAATGAGTTCCATGAGGCTATTTCTACTCTCTTGCGACATGTGGATTAGGGAGGTCTATTTGATTTATTTTTCTGGCATAGTTAATAAGAACTAGTATAGTTATCTCTCTTTCTATACCCCTCTTGTGAATGAGGAAACTTAATATATCTTGTCTTACCTATTCATAGGTATTTAGTTAAAGGGATATCATGAATTCATACAAGATTTTCTCAAATCATAATGATTGTTGGATCAGGTCATTTTGGGTAAGTTTTGGGAGTCGTGCAAGAGCAGGCCGCATTACAAGTCAACAAAGGAGAAACGTGCACAGAAGACAGTTAGTGTATTTTCAGGAGCCAACGCATGGAAGCTGGAAGTTAGCTAGGATTTTTGGGACACTTTGTCCACTTTGTAGCGGGTTAAGCCCCAATGTATATGTATAGATATGCATGGGTTTTGGGTAGAAAGGAGTGATTAAGTGATGAACGATGAGTTAGAGATTTTGGAAGAGAATTCAAAGTGAGTTGAGTTGCATATCAGTCGAGAGATATGTGGGAAATGCAACATAGAACAACTTGGGAAGGTTTGGCTTTTAACTAAATATTATTGTATGAGCGTAGTGCACACCTATTGTAAGGATTGAACATGAATAGTATAAGAAGCCAATCATTGTGGATGTATCCCAGTTTGGGGTGAACCACTTTAAATCTTTGTGTCATGATGTATGTTGTGATGTGTTTCTTTTATGTCATGTTTATGTTGCACATGTATTGCTTGGTTGGTTAATATGAATATGTTATATGATGGTTTTGTGCATGTGTTTAATGGTTAACTAATATGGATATGATAGATGTTATTATGTTGTTATGAGTTCATGCACAGGGTATATGAATGAATGTTAAATTAACAATAAGGATGAATTTCTCATATTCACCCATGAATACAGAAACCTAGTTCCTACAGTCCCCACAAGAACCTCGGGTGAGACTTCACCTTCTTGCAGGTGATGTCGAAAGGGCCAGTATCTTGGGATTTTTTGGTGAATTAATGTTGAACCCTAGGTTTTCCCATTGCATGCCAATGAATGGTTCTATTGTTGGGACCAAGATCTTCGAATGAACGGAATGTAGAGGCCTACTAAAGAGGAAATCGAGCAATGGTTGAACATGAAGGACATTGATTTGGTTGTATATCATAATAAGAATCCATGAATCAGCGCAAAGGAATGACTACAAAGGTATGTGTTTACAAATATGCATGGAATTTTTTTCATCGACTTCCCGAATATTTTAACAGAGTGGATCCAAATATTTGTTGAACATATCATAAGATATCCATCTATGGTTCCGAGGAATTGGACTCTTGAATTGATTCAACAAGTTAATGCAGTAAGAAATAAGACATCATGTGAAGTGGATTATTGGTTGGATAGTGTGTTGGGAGGTTAGATTACTGAATTTTCCATAGATTGCACTCAGTTGTACAATGTTGTTGAGAGGGAATTATTTAAAGGACCATGTAGTAGATACCTGAAGTCACTATCTACTTGGCTTAAGATGTTGTTGTGCGACAAGGAATTCATGAAGATGGAATTTGATTTCCTAAACATCTAAGAACCTTTGCGCACATAGGGTAACTAGGGGCTGACTAGGGAATGACCTGAGCGTAAAGAGTGATGAAGAGAAGGAATGAGGAACATATGGGCTAAGGATTCCAAGAGAAGAAGATTGTGCGACGAACAAATAAATTGGAGTATTATTTAGTGGTAAGAGATTTAGACTGAATAAGAAGAAGATTGTGGATCAGAGAGAGGGCCAACATAGTGAGAATGAGGAAAGAGACACTGGTGTGGTACTCTAGATCGAAGGAAGTCTGCCAAAAAAAGAAAAAATATGTCATCTCAATCTAGTAGAAGAGGATCCAACTCAGATTGGACTCTGCATCAAACCCACGACCTCGTGTGCGTTGCCAAGAACTAAGGTAAGATCAATTTGTTTGTCAGGTATAGTTAGTGAAGGAAGCAAACATAGTAGTATAAGTAATCAGAGTAGCAGAAGTAGTACGTTGAGTCAAAATTAGTTATTGTTATCAAGAAAGGATATCGCATAGAACATGATCATGGGGGTAGATCCCACCTTAAGGATGCCTCTTTTTCAAGGGGTCAGTTCAGAAGATCCAGAAAAAAAATCTTTTCATTTATGACACAATATGGACTGTGAAGAACATCCAGGATGATGATGTGAAGATTGCGTATTTGGTGATGACCTTTAGGGATTGCGCATTATTATGGTATATGAAATATTATAATACTACACATGCGGGTCAGACTAGGACATTAGCAGAGGTAAGACAATCCTTGTTGAAAGAATTCTAGAAGCCTAAGTCTCAGTCACAACGCATTATAGATTTTAAGGAGATCAAATAGATAGTGAATGAATCAGTGTGGGACTACGATCAAAGGTTCAACATACTAAAGGGTCGACTAATATTCCAAAATCCAGATGAACAACACAGGGAGTGGTTTATTGCAAGATTGTTGTTGCATATCCACTGCCCTTGACACAGTAGAAGATTGTGTCACATTCATAAGCTATGGAAATTTATATGAAATTGGAATTGTCCCACGTAAGACAAAATAATGTAGGGATGGATCATGTTCAGTCACAAATGGTTGCATTGACTATTCAGTTATAGGAAATTATGAAAGGAAAAGAAAATTGTGAGGGAGTCCAGTGTATCACATGTAGAATAGAGGGTCACCATAAGGATGAATGTCCAACTTTTCAACAATATTTGAATACGGGAGATTTGAATCCATTAGGGTTATGGTGTGAAATTTGCAAGACGATGGGTCACCACCCTCATAATTGTCCATTGATGCAGAAATACCAGAGCACTACGAGAAATATATTTTATAACTTTTGCAATTCCATCGGACATGAAGAGAAGGATTGTCACACATTTGATTTGATGAGAGGGTAGACTACATACAAGGAAAAGAATCAGAAGGAGGAGAATCGCAGTATAATACCCCAAGAGGATATAGTCAAGGAGGATGAGGAGGTTTCATAGGCCGCGGAAGAGGAGGATTTGGTAAAGGTAGAGGACCTATTATATGTTATAATTGTAATTATCCAGGACATTTAGTGTGAGACTACCTGAATCCCTACATGAGATGCACGTATTGCAAAGCACTAGACCATGCAATGAAGGATTGCCCACAGGTGATCACAAAATGAAAATAAAAGAGGAACACAAATGTACATATGATCACAGCAGAACCGCATGATGAACAAACTAAGATAGCACTAGTTATTCATGGAGGGACGAGAAATGGAGTGGATGGGATAGATCAAGGGAATAGAATCCACCAGTGGGTAACGAAAGAATATGAGCCTCTTCCATTGTTTGATCCGAGAAAAGAGAAAGCAACCTACCAACAAGCAAGAAAATAATTGGTTGGAAAAAAATGGATAACTTCAACTTCATCCACACCATCTTTGTATGAAAAAATACTGGTGTATGATATGCTTCCAGTATATGACCATTCAGAAAGGAAATTTGAAAAGGTAAGCACTTTGAAATATTTCTTAAGGATTTGTTTAGAATTAACGAAGAATGAATCTGCTTTAATCATGTTGCATGGAATAATTGACCACTGCACCCAAGAGAAAGAGATACCTATTGCACAAAGAGAATTTAACCAGATGCACCGAAAGAAGAGAACAAATAGGGAGTTTTGACTCAATGCGTAGATAGGGAACTACGACATGGACAATACCATTCTAGATCTAGGCTTTGATGTAAATGTCATCCTGAGGCATACTTGGGAGATGATGGGCCAGCTGAAGCTGATTTGGTCTCCTATCCAGTTGAGATTAGTAAACAAGCAAAATATTTTCCCAATTGGAAGGTTGACAGGGGTAAGTGTCAATATCGATGAAGTGCATAGTGTAGCAGACTTTGAAGTGATCAAAATAGAATACAATAGTACACCTTATCCAAAACTATTAGGACTTGATTGGGAATTTGATAATTAGAATATAATTGATCTAAATAAAAGATAGATGGTATTCAAAGTAGAAGACTTGAAGTTTATCGTACTGCTAGATACTACTAAAGGAAGGAGATGTGTAGAACCAACAAAGAGAAAATAACTTGACACTCTGTATAATATGATTGTTCGGATGGATTATTATGTGAATCCTAGATTTGAAGGCATACTTAGTTGGAGAAGTATTAGTTCATGTGCGTCAGATTCAGAAGAAGATTTGGAGAATTGGAAACAAAGATTGAACGAGGTGTCTACAAGGAAATGTTCTCGGATTACCCACATGTTGTGATGGTTTGGAATTGATATATGTGAACCTTCAAGGTATGATGGACCAACTAATGTAGTTTATTTTATAAGAGAGTTTGAGTTGCAAATATCATATCAACAAAGACTACTAGATTTGAATGTTGCATTGAAAGAACCCTTGCAAGATGATGGGTTGTGCACAAGGATGGAATAAGAGATTGGAAACAATGCAAAAGGTTATCCCGAGTCAGATTCATAATAGAGAATGAAAATATCATGCCAAAGTATAATGGATCAAGCTTCCCACCAGACCATATTACGAAGTGTACTATGACATGGATATCAGTACCTCAGCAAGAATTGATGCATTTATTTGTGCATACTTTGGACACTACTCTGAATAATTGATACATAG
Organism: Picea glauca; assembly: GCA_000966675.3. Classification (NCBI taxonomy): domain Eukaryota; kingdom Viridiplantae; phylum Streptophyta; class Pinopsida; order Pinales; family Pinaceae; genus Picea; species Picea glauca. The sequence continues at coordinate 17,930 of JZKD02S0140786.1, read as the reverse complement.
AACTATAAGTGCATAGAGGCATAGGAGATTGGGAAAAGTTGACCAGGAAATTCAAGGTAACATTCAATTTTGAAAATAATAATCCTTTGATTGACTCAACCTTGTAGTTTACCAAGAACAACATTTTTGTGATAGAAGGATCAATGTATAGTACACATAGATTTGTTGTGACTATTGAAGAGGTCTTGCATTGTTATAATGTTGTTGAAGAAATAAGGAGGATGAAGACACAAGGAATTTGTAAATACTAGAGACTGAATGGGAGCACGCAATAGAGGGACCGCAGCTTGAATCTAAAGTGTGCACCAAGACTATGATAACACAAAAAGTGAGAATTGGTACAAAATATAAGCCTAAGTTTGAAAACATAGGAGACTATTGGAGTGATCAGATAGTTAAGAAGATTGTCGACTAATTGCACAAATAACAAGATATGTTTCCAACTACGTTCTCAGAGATGAAAGGGATTGTTGGGGAGTTCGGAGAAAAGAAGATCCCACTGAAACCAAATGCCAAACCTATGAAGTAGAGACCATACTGAATGAACCCAATGCATAAGTAGAATGTAAAAGCAAAGATAGATAGGATGTTAGAAGCTAGAATTATAGAAATTGTTGAAGAATCAGAGCGGATCAGCCCAATGGTAATTCAATATAAGAATATAGGAGAAATCAAGATATGTGTAGAACTGAGAAAGTTGAATGATGCTTTCTTACACGACCCATTTCCTACCCCATTTACAGATGAAGTGTTGGATAATGTAGGGGGGTAGGAGGCTTACTCTTTTATGGATGGATTCTCAAGATACCACCAGATCAAGATTGCACAAAAAGACAGATATAAGACTACATTGGTGACAAAATAGGGTTGTTACCAGTACACAATTATGTTGTTTGGTTTGAAGATTGCACCCAAAATATTTTATAGAGTAGTTGTTGCAACTTTCAAAGAGTTCATTCATAAGTTCTTAGAAGTGTACTTAGATGAATGGACAATATCCATTCTATTGAAAGATCATGTTGAAACTCCACGCTTAATTTTGGATAGGTGTAGGAAGTACCAAATCTCGTTGAATTTGAAGATTTATTGTTTTTTTCACCTTTTGGAATATTGTTAGGCCATGTGGTGTGTACACAGGGATTTCTAGTTGATCCTGTGAATATAGTTGTGATTTTTTATTTTCCACCAACTTCAGTGCGACAGTTGAAATACATAGGGTCATACGGGATACTATAGAAAGTTCATCAGTGGAAATGTGCAGATCACAACCCCTATGGAGACGTTGCTAAAGAAGGAAGTTAAGTATCAGTGGAATGATGAATGTCAGAAGAGTATGGTCACTGCACCAATTCTATTTTTTCCCAACTGGAGAAAGGAATTTTATGCTCACATGGATGCATAGTATATAACATTGGGAGAATTTTTGTCTCAACCAGTTGAAGGAGAGTTAGACCATCCTATTGCATTTGCAAGTAGGAAGTTATCCTCTATAGAAAAAAACTATACTATGACAGAACGAGAAGGTTTGGAAATGGTGTACTCTTTGCGGATGTTTAGACATCACTTGCTTGGATCTCACTTTAATATGTATATAGACCATTCTGCACTGAGATACCTAGTTAAGAAGCCAATGTTGGGGGGGGTAATATGAAGATGGCTATTATTGTTCCAGGAATATTAATTTGAGGTGATTGTGAAACCAAGGAAATTTAACTCATGACTGGATCACTTATTGATCATACTGTCAGGTGAATATGCAGGAAACTTGGATGATAGTTTACCAGATGCACACCTATTTGCAATTCAGATGATTGATGATTATTTTGTATACATATTTCATTTTTTGAATACAAGAATAGCCCCCCTCAAACTTCACAGTTTCACAGAAGAAGAAGCTAGTAGTGAATGAAGCAGACTACCAGCTGATAGAAGGAAATATATACAAGTTAGGCACAGACGATATTTTGTGATGCTACGTATTAGAGCATGAAAAAAATATGATATTAGCATAAGAACACATAGGGGTTATAGGAGGGAACTATGCAGGAAAGGAAAAGGATCATAAGATATTACGCGTGGGACTATGGTGGCCTACTCCTCACAAAGATGCCAAGGAATTCTGTCAGAGTTGTGACATTTTTCAAAGACTTGGGAAGCCTTCTAGGTGGGAGGAAATTCCATTGGTACCACAAGTAACACTACAAGCCTTTGATAAATGGGTATTTGAATTTTTTGGGCTGATCAATCCACGAACGAAGAGGTTAGGAGCTTGATACATTATTACAACAACAAAATACTTAACTAGATTTGTTGAGGAAAAACCAGTCAAAGACTGCAGTGCGGAGACAACTATGTGATTTTTGTTTGAAAATGTGGTTACAAGGTTTAGATTCCCAAGATAACTTATGAGTGATCAAGGAACTCATTTTCTGAATAGGAATATTGTTGATTTGATAGAAGAGTTTCAGATTCATCATAGGAAGAGTACACCATACCATCCTAAGCAAAATGGCATAGTATAAGCATTCAATATGATCCTAGAACATGCACTGACAAAGGTTTGTAATGTAAGTCAGGACGAATGAGACTTAAATATTCCAATAGTGTTATGGGCATATAGGAATACAAACAAGAAGTTGGCAAGACATAATCCATTTAGATTGATGTATGGTCAAGAGGATATTATGCCTATGGAATTCATAGTACCGAGCTTATGTATTGTTGAATTGACAGAACTTAAAAATTTGGGAGCATTGAAGAAGAGACTGTCAAAAAAAATGGAGTTATAAGAAGATCGTTTTGTCACAGGTTTTCATTAGCAAGTTCAAAAGTCCCATGAGAAATCTTGGCATGATAGACATATTCAACAGAAGAAATTTCAGATAGGATACTTAATATTACTTTATGAAAAAAAAAATTGTAGCACCCTAGGAACTTCCAGATGCATTGGTTAGGCCCATATATGATTAGATTTTTGACAGATGTAGGTGTTGTTTAGTTAGAGAAACTGAATGGAGAAGTTTTGGAAGGACTGGTTAATGGTATTCGGTTGAAACTATATATGGACAACCGTACTTTTGTGCACTAGTCTCAACGTGTAGTATGTGTATCATAGTACTTGTATTATAGTGTATTATAGAAAGAAAAATGAAAAAGAAGAAAATAAATAAAGGAATTTGAAGGTCGGAAGTATGAATTAGAAAATGTCACAGACAAGAAAGAGGAAGGTGAACTACGCAAAAAGGAAAAAGAAACTACGAGGAAATAAGAAAAGGTTGGAGATATGCACATATGACGGTTGAAGCCATTAAATATAAAACTTTACGGGACAAGTATTTAAGAATGGACATGATGACCAAGTAGTGGTGCCACATAATCATAAATGAAGAATGGAAATAATATTTTGACAGGCTGAAAAATCAAACGTATGATCCACTAGAGGATATAGAATGATTGCAGAATATGGAAAGCATTGCGTTAGAATACAATTAGATGGGATTGGAAACGTGGACACACAAAGGAAGATAACAAATCATGACAGGATATAATATCAAAAAAAGTGGCAAGAAGGAAATCCTATTCAAAAGAACAAAGAGCCAGTGGTGCATAGAGAGCCGAGTGTGTTACAGAAAACATCGAGTGTGATTCAAAGGGTTATGGCATCAACAAGAGACATAAAGAAGTAGTTTGAGGTCCAAGAACCTGTCATGCAGATCCTCTTCACTACATAAATCACTGAATTCGAGCAACCAGTGATCAACAAACCATCAACATACAGAACTAGGAGTAGAATTCAATTAGTTTTTCTGAGCATGTAAACATTTGGGCCTGATTTACAATGTACAAAGTTCTGTGACAACAAGTAGGATTTCATCTTGTCATACCATGCCCTCAGAGTTTGCTTGAGTCCATAAATAGATTTCTTCAGTCAACAGACCAAAGATTAATCCTACATAAATCTCTGGGCTTGATCCATATAAATCTCCTCAGAGAGATCGTCATTAAGAAATGCATTCTCCATGTCCATCTGATGGAATTCCAAACCCTTTGCTACCACAATGGAAAGTGTCAAATGTATGGAATCCATATTCGCTACTGGAGCGAAGGTCTCATCATAGTCAATGCCATGCACCTGGTGAAATCCTTTGGCAACTAGCCTGGATTTGTATCTACTAATCTGTCCATCTGTTGCGCTCTTGGTCCTGTAGACATATCTGCACCTGAAAATTTTCCATCCTGAAGGAAGGGGAACTAGATCCCAATTATGGTTCTCGAGGAGGTATTTCTACTCCACCTGCATGGCGGATTTCCAAAAGGGATTTCCAGCAACCTTTCCATAAGACTGTGGATCTGAAGACTGAACCAAGAAAATATGCCTGGGTGGCAATGGTTCAGTGGTAGTGAATGCAAGATGAGGCTCCTAGAAATCAGATCGAGTCCTCCTAGTATCAGTTGGTTCCCCAACAAGATCCCTTGCATCTTGAAGATTAGTATGAGCCCACTTGGGCCTCGGCTCTAGCTCTACATATGCATCTACATGCACTGACTATGCATCTTATTGTATTGACTATGTATCTTGATCATATGAATCCTCTGAATCATAACTCTCATCTGAAGAAGAGTTGGCATGTGCATGCTCAGCATCTCTGACAGGTGGAAGAACAAAGGTGTATGCATGTGGCTGCTGAGGTACATGCGAGACACTTTCCTTGGATTGGACACTTCGCTCAATGATGAGCCAGTCCGAGGAGAGATCAATAAGTCTGTATTCCTTCACACCATTGGGGTATCCAACAAAGATACACTATGTTCTTTGTGGATCAAGTGCCTTCCTCTTTTCAAAGAGAATCTGGGCCCATGCACGTGAACCAAAAATATGAAAGTGGGTCACTTTTGGTTTGAGGCCACTCCAAACCTTGTAGGGGGTCTTATCCTTGACAGATCTATGGGGAGATCTGTTTTGGATGTAGGTTTCACAATTAAGTTCTTTGGCCCATAATATCTATGGAAGTGACTTTGCATGTAGCATGAAAGATGCCATCTCTTTTAGAGATCTATTTTTCCGCTCAGCAACTCTATTTTGTTGTGGAGTATAAGGAACCATGTGCTACAACTGAATCCCTAGCTAATGAAAAATATTATGTATCTCATGGTTGGCATACCCTCCCCCATTATCAATTCAGAGGACTTTGATTTTCCTTCCTGGTTGTGTCTCAACAAGGGCTTTAAGTATTTGAGGTGTTGAAAGACCTATGATTTTTTCCTGAGAAATAGAATCCATGTGAAGCATGAGAAATCAACAACAAAAATGAGCATGTACCTTGATTTTTTTATTGATGCATGCAGAAAAGGGCCCATGGAGTCACTATGGATCATATCTAAAGGAGCATAAGCTCTCTGAGTTTTTCCTTTGTCGAATTTCTCTTGAGGGTGTTTTCCAAGAACACATCCCTCACAAATTCCTTTGGAGAAGCGGATGTCGGGTAGACCATCAACCATTCCATGCTTGCTAAGTTGTTGCATATATCTGAAACTTAAATGACCGAACCTTTCGTGTCATATCCTACTGCTTTCATTAGCATGGGTAAGGAGTAATGCAGAATCTGGTTTAATAAATTCAGAAAATGTGTAGAGACTAGATTGATGATTTACCTGACCGATAGAAACCATGGAATTGGTTTACATGTCATAGATATCCACTACATCAGGTGTGAATATGACTCTCTTTCCAGTGCCATATTTAGTCATCTGATACACAGAGAGAATATTGACAGGAATTTTGGGAACATCCAGCACATTCTCGAAGCTTTCATTTGTGAGTTCAATCCTTCCTTTTTCGGTGACCTCGAATGGAGATTTGTCCCCCATTAGAATAGGAGGACCTTTGCATGAATCCAATGAATAATATACCTCATTTGTGGAAACCATGTGGTGTGATGCTCCTAAATCTATGATCCAAGCATCGAGAGAGGAGTTGATGGCAATCAAAGCATGGCTAGAATTGCCTTTCTTGGGATTCTGATATTTTAGCTTCTTCTTCTTGGCACCCTCGAGGATGCGATCTCCAAGGTTGTTTTGTTGAAGTATTTGGGCCATTATATCTATCTGTTTCTGTATACATGCGGATTCTGGATGGAATCCTTTATGGCAGTAAGAACATTTCTCCCCTTTTCTTCCCTTTCCACCCTTGGATACAGAGGCATCATTGACGGGTTTTTAGTACCCTTCCTTCTTAGGATTTGCATGTTCTTTCCTTTTGTATTTATATTTATATTTATGGTATTTATGTCTACTTCCATCTTGCACAGTAAGTGAATGCACCTTTGGGCCTTTGATTTTTCCCATGTTCATGAGCTTGCTCTTCTCTTGTGTCATAGACTCGATAAAGTCCTCAAGAGAGGGAATCTTCCAGGTAGATCCAGATGTGAATCTAACTGAATGAAATGTGGATACAAACATTGAGTATTCTAGACCAAGTTTGGAGAGAATGTTGAGAACCATTTGTTTCTCCTCCTTATATTTATCAATCCCGCAAGCCTTGAGTTGCGACAACAAATCCTTATATTTGGTAAATAAATCGTGGAGATTTTCGAAGCTTTTTGGATCCAATGTGAGCAATTACACCTCGATCATGTGTCCCCTCATCTCATCCTATTTTCCAAAAATCCCTTCCATGGTGTTCTAGGATTCATTGGGGGTTTTACAGAAGGATGTGTGAAAGAGGAGGTCGGAAGAAATGAGACTGCAAATTGTTTTGAATGCTTCATCCATTCGATTTAGATACTTGGATTTTTCTATGGATAATGTTGGTTATGTCTCTATGTTCATGGTTAAACTATACAATCCTCTTCTTCTAATATGCATAATCATATTCTCCTTCCATGCAAAGAATTTGTAAGGTGTAAGAATGAATTCTTTTGGAAATTCCATTTTTCTGTTATCTTCAATCTTCGGTACTTGCAAAAATAATTTGGTGTGTCTTCTCCCTAGAATTTTGTCGGCTCTAATACCATGTAAATGTGTTGAACCTACACAAAATAGATCTATCTGGTAATTGACATACATAGTTGCAGAGAAAATAGAAGAAAAGAGAAGAAGGAGAGAAAGAATGGAAGAATTCTCATTAACCAAATGAATGAATGATAATTTGCACATGATATGCTTTGTTTAACTCAAACAATGTGCACTGGAGGAGAATCCAATGCACCAAAGTGGTAGTCTAGAGTGATATGGACACACACCAACAGTTACGGGAGTAAAATGCCACCTATTCTAGTCTCTCGGGCAATTACGGGAGTGAATTGCCACCTAGTTGAGTTAACTAGTCTATCAGTCTTCAGTTAACTAACTAAAACATAGTGAAGTGAGGAGGAGATCAGGGAATCATGGGTAATATTCTATTATGGTGATGATCCCAAGGAAAATTCCCATTATATGGTGATGATCCCAATGTTGCATGGTGATAATCCTAATGTAGCATCTAGACTCCACTCAACTAATCAAACTGAAGTGAAAACTGAAGAGAATATTCTATCTAGAGGAATATTCTTCCTAAAATATAGGAAATTGAATAATGACTAATAAACATAGGAAAAACCTTCAGAAAAAATAATCATAGGTGTGTGTGAAGTAATTGTTGGAAGATTGGTTGTTTTCATTGATGTCAACCCTAGTCATTGGTTTTGGACCGCAAGATTGATGAAGGTATTTGGACATGAAGGACAATGCACATGAAGATACAACACCCATGTATGGATAGTATATATCATGTTGTTTTCTATGGTATGTGGCACGTCACGTGTATCCTCATGGTTTAGGAGAAATGAATTTTTGAAGACGACAAAGTGAATTGAAGAAGGAAGTATAGGTCGGCCATGAAGATAATTAAAGAAAAGAATTACAAAATAAGAAAGTGTCAGGTCAGCTCTAATGTTAAAATAAAGTGACATAAATGATATAAATACATATCATTATACATTCATTTTATACACAAGTCAAATTTCAGAGAAAATCAGAAGTAAAGAAGGNAATCCAGATGAACAACACAGGGAGTGGTTTATTGCAAGATTGTTGTTGCATATCCACTGCCCTTGACACAGTAGAAGATTGTGTCACATTCATAAGCTATGGAAATTTATATGAAATTGGAATTGTCCCACGTAAGACAAAATAATGTAGGGATGGATCATGTTCAGTCACAAATGGTTGCATTGACTATTCAGTTATAGGAAATTATGAAAGGAAAAGAAAATTGTGAGGGAGTCCAGTGTATCACATGTAGAATAGAGGGTCACCATAAGGATGAATGTCCAACTTTTCAACAATATTTGAATACGGGAGATTTGAATCCATTAGGGTTATGGTGTGAAATTTGCAAGACGATGGGTCACCACCCTCATAATTGTCCATTGATGCAGAAATACCAGAGCACTACGAGAAATATATTTTATAACTTTTGCAATTCCATCGGACATGAAGAGAAGGATTGTCACACATTTGATTTGATGAGAGGGTAGACTACATACAAGGAAAAGAATCAGAAGGAGGAGAATCGCAGTATAATACCCCAAGAGGATATAGTCAAGGAGGATGAGGAGGTTTCATAGGCCGCGGAAGAGGAGGATTTGGTAAAGGTAGAGGACCTATTATATGTTATAATTGTAATTATCCAGGACATTTAGTGTGAGACTACCTGAATCCCTACATGAGATGCACGTATTGCAAAGCACTAGACCATGCAATGAAGGATTGCCCACAGGTGATCACAAAATGAAAATAAAAGAGGAACACAAATGTACATATGATCACAGCAGAACCGCATGATGAACAAACTAAGATAGCACTAGTTATTCATGGAGGGACGAGAAATGGAGTGGATGGGATAGATCAAGGGAATAGAATCCACCAGTGGGTAACGAAAGAATATGAGCCTCTTCCATTGTTTGATCCGAGAAAAGAGAAAGCAACCTACCAACAAGCAAGAAAATAATTGGTTGGAAAAAAATGGATAACTTCAACTTCATCCACACCATCTTTGTATGAAAAAATACTGGTGTATGATATGCTTCCAGTATATGACCATTCAGAAAGGAAATTTGAAAAGGTAAGCACTTTGAAATATTTCTTAAGGATTTGTTTAGAATTAACGAAGAATGAATCTGCTTTAATCATGTTGCATGGAATAATTGACCACTGCACCCAAGAGAAAGAGATACCTATTGCACAAAGAGAATTTAACCAGATGCACCGAAAGAAGAGAACAAATAGGGAGTTTTGACTCAATGCGTAGATAGGGAACTACGACATGGACAATACCATTCTAGATCTAGGCTTTGATGTAAATGTCATCCTGAGGCATACTTGGGAGATGATGGGCCAGCTGAAGCTGATTTGGTCTCCTATCCAGTTGAGATTAGTAAACAAGCAAAATATTTTCCCAATTGGAAGGTTGACAGGGGTAAGTGTCAATATCGATGAAGTGCATAGTGTAGCAGACTTTGAAGTGATCAAAATAGAATACAATAGTACACCTTATCCAAAACTATTAGGACTTGATTGGGAATTTGATAATTAGAATATAATTGATCTAAATAAAAGATAGATGGTATTCAAAGTAGAAGACTTGAAGTTTATCGTACTGCTAGATACTACTAAAGGAAGGAGATGTGTAGAACCAACAAAGAGAAAATAACTTGACACTCTGTATAATATGATTGTTCGGATGGATTATTATGTGAATCCTAGATTTGAAGGCATACTTAGTTGGAGAAGTATTAGTTCATGTGCGTCAGATTCAGAAGAAGATTTGGAGAATTGGAAACAAAGATTGAACGAGGTGTCTACAAGGAAATGTTCTCGGATTACCCACATGTTGTGATGGTTTGGAATTGATATATGTGAACCTTCAAGGTATGATGGACCAACTAATGTAGTTTATTTTATAAGAGAGTTTGAGTTGCAAATATCATATCAACAAAGACTACTAGATTTGAATGTTGCATTGAAAGAACCCTTGCAAGATGATGGGTTGTGCACAAGGATGGAATAAGAGATTGGAAACAATGCAAAAGGTTATCCCGAGTCAGATTCATAATAGAGAATGAAAATATCATGCCAAAGTATAATGGATCAAGCTTCCCACCAGACCATATTACGAAGTGTACTATGACATGGATATCAGTACCTCAGCAAGAATTGATGCATTTATTTGTGCATACTTTGGACACTACTCTGAATAATTGATACATAGAACTATAAGTGCATAGAGGCATAGGAGATTGGGAAAAGTTGACCAGGAAATTCAAGGTAACATTCAATTTTGAAAATAATAATCCTTTGATTGACTCAACCTTGTAGTTTACCAAGAACAACATTTTTGTGATAGAAGGATCAATGTATAGTACACATAGATTTGTTGTGACTATTGAAGAGGTCTTGCATTGTTATAATGTTGTTGAAGAAATAAGGAGGATGAAGACACAAGGAATTTGTAAATACTAGAGACTGAATGGGAGCACGCAATAGAGGGACCGCAGCTTGAATCTAAAGTGTGCACCAAGACTATGATAACACAAAAAGTGAGAATTGGTACAAAATATAAGCCTAAGTTTGAAAACATAGGAGACTATTGGAGTGATCAGATAGTTAAGAAGATTGTCGACTAATTGCACAAATAACAAGATATGTTTCCAACTACGTTCTCAGAGATGAAAGGGATTGTTGGGGAGTTCGGAGAAAAGAAGATCCCACTGAAACCAAATGCCAAACCTATGAAGTAGAGACCATACTGAATGAACCCAATGCATAAGTAGAATGTAAAAGCAAAGATAGATAGGATGTTAGAAGCTAGAATTATAGAAATTGTTGAAGAATCAGAGCGGATCAGCCCAATGGTAATTCAATATAAGAATATAGGAGAAATCAAGATATGTGTAGAACTGAGAAAGTTGAATGATGCTTTCTTACACGACCCATTTCCTACCCCATTTACAGATGAAGTGTTGGATAATGTAGGGGGGTAGGAGGCTTACTCTTTTATGGATGGATTCTCAAGATACCACCAGATCAAGATTGCACAAAAAGACAGATATAAGACTACATTGGTGACAAAATAGGGTTGTTACCAGTACACAATTATGTTGTTTGGTTTGAAGATTGCACCCAAAATATTTTATAGAGTAGTTGTTGCAACTTTCAAAGAGTTCATTCATAAGTTCTTAGAAGTGTACTTAGATGAATGGACAATATCCATTCTATTGAAAGATCATGTTGAAACTCCACGCTTAATTTTGGATAGGTGTAGGAAGTACCAAATCTCGTTGAATTTGAAGATTTATTGTTTTTTTCACCTTTTGGAATATTGTTAGGCCATGTGGTGTGTACACAGGGATTTCTAGTTGATCCTGTGAATATAGTTGTGATTTTTTATTTTCCACCAACTTCAGTGCGACAGTTGAAATACATAGGGTCATACGGGATACTATAGAAAGTTCATCAGTGGAAATGTGCAGATCACAACCCCTATGGAGACGTTGCTAAAGAAGGAAGTTAAGTATCAGTGGAATGATGAATGTCAGAAGAGTATGGTCACTGCACCAATTCTATTTTTTCCCAACTGGAGAAAGGAATTTTATGCTCACATGGATGCATAGTATATAACATTGGGAGAATTTTTGTCTCAACCAGTTGAAGGAGAGTTAGACCATCCTATTGCATTTGCAAGTAGGAAGTTATCCTCTATAGAAAAAAACTATACTATGACAGAACGAGAAGGTTTGGAAATGGTGTACTCTTTGCGGATGTTTAGACATCACTTGCTTGGATCTCACTTTAATATGTATATAGACCATTCTGCACTGAGATACCTAGTTAAGAAGCCAATGTTGGGGGGGGTAATATGAAGATGGCTATTATTGTTCCAGGAATATTAATTTGAGGTGATTGTGAAACCAAGGAAATTTAACTCATGACTGGATCACTTATTGATCATACTGTCAGGTGAATATGCAGGAAACTTGGATGATAGTTTACCAGATGCACACCTATTTGCAATTCAGATGATTGATGATTATTTTGTATACATATTTCATTTTTTGAATACAAGAATAGCCCCCCTCAAACTTCACAGTTTCACAGAAGAAGAAGCTAGTAGTGAATGAAGCAGACTACCAGCTGATAGAAGGAAATATATACAAGTTAGGCACAGACGATATTTTGTGATGCTACGTATTAGAGCATGAAAAAAATATGATATTAGCATAAGAACACATAGGGGTTATAGGAGGGAACTATGCAGGAAAGGAAAAGGATCATAAGATATTACGCGTGGGACTATGGTGGCCTACTCCTCACAAAGATGCCAAGGAATTCTGTCAGAGTTGTGACATTTTTCAAAGACTTGGGAAGCCTTCTAGGTGGGAGGAAATTCCATTGGTACCACAAGTAACACTACAAGCCTTTGATAAATGGGTATTTGAATTTTTTGGGCTGATCAATCCACGAACGAAGAGGTTAGGAGCTTGATACATTATTACAACAACAAAATACTTAACTAGATTTGTTGAGGAAAAACCAGTCAAAGACTGCAGTGCGGAGACAACTATGTGATTTTTGTTTGAAAATGTGGTTACAAGGTTTAGATTCCCAAGATAACTTATGAGTGATCAAGGAACTCATTTTCTGAATAGGAATATTGTTGATTTGATAGAAGAGTTTCAGATTCATCATAGGAAGAGTACACCATACCATCCTAAGCAAAATGGCATAGTATAAGCATTCAATATGATCCTAGAACATGCACTGACAAAGGTTTGTAATGTAAGTCAGGACGAATGAGACTTAAATATTCCAATAGTGTTATGGGCATATAGGAATACAAACAAGAAGTTGGCAAGACATAATCCATTTAGATTGATGTATGGTCAAGAGGATATTATGCCTATGGAATTCATAGTACCGAGCTTATGTATTGTTGAATTGACAGAACTTAAAAATTTGGGAGCATTGAAGAAGAGACTGTCAAAAAAAATGGAGTTATAAGAAGATCGTTTTGTCACAGGTTTTCATTAGCAAGTTCAAAAGTCCCATGAGAAATCTTGGCATGATAGACATATTCAACAGAAGAAATTTCAGATAGGATACTTAATATTACTTTATGAAAAAAAAAATTGTAGCACCCTAGGAACTTCCAGATGCATTGGTTAGGCCCATATATGATTAGATTTTTGACAGATGTAGGTGTTGTTTAGTTAGAGAAACTGAATGGAGAAGTTTTGGAAGGACTGGTTAATGGTATTCGGTTGAAACTATATATGGACAACCGTACTTTTGTGCACTAGTCTCAACGTGTAGTATGTGTATCATAGTACTTGTATTATAGTGTATTATAGAAAGAAAAATGAAAAAGAAGAAAATAAATAAAGGAATTTGAAGGTCGGAAGTATGAATTAGAAAATGTCACAGACAAGAAAGAGGAAGGTGAACTACGCAAAAAGGAAAAAGAAACTACGAGGAAATAAGAAAAGGTTGGAGATATGCACATATGACGGTTGAAGCCATTAAATATAAAACTTTACGGGACAAGTATTTAAGAATGGACATGATGACCAAGTAGTGGTGCCACATAATCATAAATGAAGAATGGAAATAATATTTTGACAGGCTGAAAAATCAAACGTATGATCCACTAGAGGATATAGAATGATTGCAGAATATGGAAAGCATTGCGTTAGAATACAATTAGATGGGATTGGAAACGTGGACACACAAAGGAAGATAACAAATCATGACAGGATATAATATCAAAAAAAGTGGCAAGAAGGAAATCCTATTCAAAAGAACAAAGAGCCAGTGGTGCATAGAGAGCCGAGTGTGTTACAGAAAACATCGAGTGTGATTCAAAGGGTTATGGCATCAACAAGAGACATAAAGAAGTAGTTTGAGGTCCAAGAACCTGTCATGCAGATCCTCTTCACTACATAAATCACTGAATTCGAGCAACCAGTGATCAACAAACCATCAACATACAGAACTAGGAGTAGAATTCAATTAGTTTTTCTGAGCATGTAAACATTTGGGCCTGATTTACAATGTACAAAGTTCTGTGACAACAAGTAGGATTTCATCTTGTCATACCATGCCCTCAGAGTTTGCTTGAGTCCATAAATAGATTTCTTCAGTCAACAGACCAAAGATTAATCCTACATAAATCTCTGGGCTTGATCCATATAAATCTCCTCAGAGAGATCGTCATTAAGAAATGCATTCTCCATGTCCATCTGATGGAATTCCAAACCCTTTGCTACCACAATGGAAAGTGTCAAATGTATGGAATCCATATTCGCTACTGGAGCGAAGGTCTCATCATAGTCAATGCCATGCACCTGGTGAAATCCTTTGGCAACTAGCCTGGATTTGTATCTACTAATCTGTCCATCTGTTGCGCTCTTGGTCCTGTAGACATATCTGCACCTGAAAATTTTCCATCCTGAAGGAAGGGGAACTAGATCCCAATTATGGTTCTCGAGGAGGTATTTCTACTCCACCTGCATGGCGGATTTCCAAAAGGGATTTCCAGCAACCTTTCCATAAGACTGTGGATCTGAAGACTGAACCAAGAAAATATGCCTGGGTGGCAATGGTTCAGTGGTAGTGAATGCAAGATGAGGCTCCTAGAAATCAGATCGAGTCCTCCTAGTATCAGTTGGTTCCCCAACAAGATCCCTTGCATCTTGAAGATTAGTATGAGCCCACTTGGGCCTCGGCTCTAGCTCTACATATGCATCTACATGCACTGACTATGCATCTTATTGTATTGACTATGTATCTTGATCATATGAATCCTCTGAATCATAACTCTCATCTGAAGAAGAGTTGGCATGTGCATGCTCAGCATCTCTGACAGGTGGAAGAACAAAGGTGTATGCATGTGGCTGCTGAGGTACATGCGAGACACTTTCCTTGGATTGGACACTTCGCTCAATGATGAGCCAGTCCGAGGAGAGATCAATAAGTCTGTATTCCTTCACACCATTGGGGTATCCAACAAAGATACACTATGTTCTTTGTGGATCAAGTGCCTTCCTCTTTTCAAAGAGAATCTGGGCCCATGCACGTGAACCAAAAATATGAAAGTGGGTCACTTTTGGTTTGAGGCCACTCCAAACCTTGTAGGGGGTCTTATCCTTGACAGATCTATGGGGAGATCTGTTTTGGATGTAGGTTTCACAATTAAGTTCTTTGGCCCATAATATCTATGGAAGTGACTTTGCATGTAGCATGAAAGATGCCATCTCTTTTAGAGATCTATTTTTCCGCTCAGCAACTCTATTTTGTTGTGGAGTATAAGGAACCATGTGCTACAACTGAATCCCTAGCTAATGAAAAATATTATGTATCTCATGGTTGGCATACCCTCCCCCATTATCAATTCAGAGGACTTTGATTTTCCTTCCTGGTTGTGTCTCAACAAGGGCTTTAAGTATTTGAGGTGTTGAAAGACCTATGATTTTTTCCTGAGAAATAGAATCCATGTGAAGCATGAGAAATCAACAACAAAAATGAGCATGTACCTTGATTTTTTTATTGATGCATGCAGAAAAGGGCCCATGGAGTCACTATGGATCATATCTAAAGGAGCATAAGCTCTCTGAGTTTTTCCTTTGTCGAATTTCTCTTGAGGGTGTTTTCCAAGAACACATCCCTCACAAATTCCTTTGGAGAAGCGGATGTCGGGTAGACCATCAACCATTCCATGCTTGCTAAGTTGTTGCATATATCTGAAACTTAAATGACCGAACCTTTCGTGTCATATCCTACTGCTTTCATTAGCATGGGTAAGGAGTAATGCAGAATCTGGTTTAATAAATTCAGAAAATGTGTAGAGACTAGATTGATGATTTACCTGACCGATAGAAACCATGGAATTGGTTTACATGTCATAGATATCCACTACATCAGGTGTGAATATGACTCTCTTTCCAGTGCCATATTTAGTCATCTGATACACAGAGAGAATATTGACAGGAATTTTGGGAACATCCAGCACATTCTCGAAGCTTTCATTTGTGAGTTCAATCCTTCCTTTTTCGGTGACCTCGAATGGAGATTTGTCCCCCATTAGAATAGGAGGACCTTTGCATGAATCCAATGAATAATATACCTCATTTGTGGAAACCATGTGGTGTGATGCTCCTAAATCTATGATCCAAGCATCGAGAGAGGAGTTGATGGCAATCAAAGCATGGCTAGAATTGCCTTTCTTGGGATTCTGATATTTTAGCTTCTTCTTCTTGGCACCCTCGAGGATGCGATCTCCAAGGTTGTTTAGTTGAAGTATTTGGGCCATTATATCTATCTGTTTCTGTATACATGCGGATTCTGGATGGAATCCTTTATGGCAGTGAGAACATTTCTCCCCTTTTCTTCCCTTTCCACCCTTGGATACAGAGGCATCATTGACGGGTTTTTAGTACCCTTCCTTCTTAGGATTTTCATGTTCTTTCCTTTTGTATTTATATTTATATTTATGGTATTGATGTCTACTTCCATCTTGCACAGTAAGTGAATGCACCTTTGGGCCTTTGATTTTTCCCATGTTCATGAGCTTTCTCTTCTCTTGTGTCATAGACTCGATAAAGTCCTCAAGAGAGGGAATCTTCCAGGTAGATCCAGATGTGAATATAACTGAATGAAATGTGGATACAAACATTGAGTATTCTAGACCAAGTTTGGAGAGAATGCTGAGAACCATTTTTTTCTCCTCCTTATATTTATCAATCCCGCAAGCCTTGAGTTGCGACAACAAATCCTTATATTTGGTAAAGAAATCTTGGAGATTTTCGAAGCTTTTTGGATCCAATGTGAGCAATTAAACCTCGAGCATGTGTCCCCTCATATCATCCTATTTTCCAAAAATCCCTTCCATGGTGTTCTAGGATTCATTGGGGGTTTTACAGAAGGATGTGTGAAAGAGGAGGTCGGAAGAAATGAGACTGCAAANCTTCATAGAGAATCCAAATGAAGGGAGAAAATTTTCATTGTAAATAGTATGGAATTTAGTTTATTTTGTGTGAGTTTCATAATATTATGTTAAATATTGAGCGGGGGGCATGATGTACAAGTTCACTCTACTGAATAAACCAGAATTGAATAAAGTCTACCATTCTCTCTATAAATTATTTTTGGGGAGGATTCAAGGAGTGAAACTTGGAGGAGTTTCAGAGAATAAATTGAGTAATATTATCTATAGGATCAGATTATTCCAATAATTGAAGAATTACAGAAGTTGAAGAAGTCTCRGGAAGCATTATTAGGCTCTATGTGATGGTTGGTTGATGGTGATGATTTAATGTAAAGTTTTATTATCTCTCATATATTCTTGGGTGGAAGAAAGGGGAAAGGATGGAGAGGTCAACCCTCTCTTGATATTGAAGGATTGTATCTTCCTCTTCGAGGTTTATCCCTCCCTTTATATTTGGAAGTTGTAGCTACATTTGGAAGGCTTAACTATAAGTTGAAAAGGTTTTTAAATTTTACTTGATATTGATTCTCCCCCCTCCCAGTATCAACAATTGGTATTAGAGTGGGTTACCTTCAGTACATTTTAACCACTGGAAGGAAGATCCTAAGAAGAAATGGAATACACAATTCCAAATGGGATTACACCATTTAATGGAAGGAATTTTGAATACAGGAGTAATAGAATGGAAACTTACTTGAAATCTCTTGGGACAGATGTTTGGTTCTCAGTTGCTTCAAGATATAATGCTTTGAAGAAACCAAAGACTGCATCTCAAAAGGAAGCAAAAAGGAACAACAAATTGGCAATAGATACCATCCTGGATGGATTGACAAATTCGGTGGGATCATGTGTATCATCAAAATAGCTTTGGGACAAACTACAAGACCTTTATGCAAGGGAAGAAGCATCA
>JZKD02S0140764.1:0-12673 GCA_000966675.3 Picea glauca | reverse complement strand
TCAAAATGGCCCCGAAAGTTAAAACCTACTAAAAATAGTAAATTGCCAAAATTGCCAGAAAGTTGTTTTGAGCCAGTTGGAAAAGGTGGGTGGCCACCGATATCCACCTAGATCACTCTATATCTACCAAAGTATTTACTTCCCATTCTGTCTGGTTCACATATTTTTCGATTTCTGGCTTGAGGATGTGGGCATAGGGTGAAATTTTGTTCTTGGATCTCATCTCTGCAATGATCCCACTGGGGTTATATCTCCAAATAAAACTAGTGTTAAATTTCATTTCCTTCAATAATTTGTCTTCCCCTTCCCCAACATCTCGACTGTTGTAGATAAATGGGCCTATTTTTCCTTTGATCCTCATTTGTTGTTTTTTCTTCAGAGACAAAAAATGGATGTCATCGGAGTTTATCATCTGACGAACATATTCCAGTGCAAATATTCCAATAGGCACATACTTAGGCAACTTGTATGGAGCTAGTTCACACCCATACACTCTGATTTCTGTGTGATTCTGGTATAGAAACCAATCTCCACTCTTTGCCAGATTTGAAAGGTGTAGAACTCTTTGAATTTCTTCATTTATTCTTGGCTCAGGTATTCCACTAAGCATGCCTACAACTGGATGACAAAACAATTCAATGAATTGATTAAAAGTGAACTCAGTGGAGTTTCTCCTGAGCAGCGACATCCATAATGTGACTACTTTAGGTTTTCCTTCCTTGTCCATATTCTGCATTGAGAAAGAGAACCTATCTGCCTAAAAAAATATGAACATGTAAGCCATGATGGATAAGTACCAAAACATGCCCTTTGTGGTGAACTGTGAAAAATGCTCGTGAATTTTCTCCGCCAAGAACGTGTTGTAGTTGAACCGAGTGGTGGATTTTTCCTCGGTAGAGAAAATGGAAAGAAAACCCAATATAGGCTCATCCACCCATGCATCTAAAAAATAACCAAGCAGACAACAGATTGATGAAATGACATGGTTTCCCTTTTTTGAGAACAAGGAGGAGGGATAGGGGGGATTTGATTTGGGGAATTCAGCATCCTATGGGAGGAAAAATTCAAATATCTAGGCTCTTTGAGGAAAAGATCATTTCTGGTATAACTCTGTTATGACTTCAAGACTGAAAGGGGAGGCAGATTAATTTCTGGGTATCTACATCATCTGATCAATGGCCTCTGACATGATGAAGAACAAAGTTTCTCTTGATGACGAGACTATGGATCTC
The DNA here is from genome assembly GCA_000966675.3 of Picea glauca. NCBI lineage: Eukaryota > Viridiplantae > Streptophyta > Pinopsida > Pinales > Pinaceae > Picea > Picea glauca. The sequence continues at coordinate 11,441 of JZKD02S0140764.1, read as the reverse complement.
TATTCGGGAAGGTAATGAACCTGGCATTTGAGGAAAAATTTAGGGAAATGATGGACCTGGGGGAAAATATATAAAGGAATATTGGACTCGCAGAGCCTGATTTCGTCGCTCTGATCTAATAAAGTCTCTTTAAGCCACGACTTCAAATCCACAAAATCATCTTCACACCTTGTGTCTGATATCAGATGATCTTTGTCGGCCAATGGGATCTTGTCGAAGTCGATAGGAGGTGAGAGGAAAGGATTTTCCCTCGCTTCTGCCTTCTTGGATTTTGGTGCCATTGCTGTGAAGAGTACCTTCAATTCAAAAAAAATGTTATTGGTAATGGCTGTGGTTGGATAAGGCGTTGTAGATGCAGAGGAAAATGAATCTCTTGATACACAGGGAATGTGAATGGAATGGGAGATGATCGAAAAAGGGTTGAATTTGAGTGGACGGGTATCCATTTGGGTGAACAAAGACATGTCAGATGGACAACAAGTATGTGGCCAGTCATAAATGGCCAACGGGTCGTTTAGAGCATCAGAGTGCAGGATGAAGGATGTCTGAAGTGTACCACTGGTCAACGTGTGCACTGCTGATTGGAAGTTGAATGGGAAAGATATGACTTGTAACGATTAGATCGATGGGACATGCTGATGGGGTTGTGATGTGGAAATTGCAAAGGGTGGTGGTGAATTCTAACATTGATATGTGGTAAATGTTTGGAGAGGGGGAGTTTGGATGCAATGAGGTGATGCCGCTTTGTGATGGGGCCTGCCTAGATTTGTTTCATTTCGGACCCCCCCCTCATTCAGTTAAAGGCAGAACAGTCGAGGGGTCCGGGATTCCTTGCTAACTACTGATATGGGCGAAGTCGAATCAGCCATTGATCTGGGTGTGTTGTTTAAAATCATGTCGGAGCCCCCACTTTTGTTAAACGCAGAATGGTCAGGGGGTCTGGAATTGTCTGTAGACCGTCCGATTGTGTGCTGGTGGGATGGCCATAGATCTGAGCGCACATCTTAAACATATTTTTTGACCCCCCCTCTCCCCCACTGTTAAAGGTCGAACGATCGAGGGGGTCCAAAATCTTTTTAGAGCTATAGATCTGGGCGCTCACCACTCAGTCGTAGATCTAGTCCCGATCTTTAATTTTCTAGGGTATGATTCAACATATGGCATGGGACTTAGGCTTAATGACTTTTTATGGGTTTTGCGCACTGCTTCTTCTTCTCTTAATCACCATGGGGTTAGAAACACACTTCATCATCCAAAACCTTTCATTTTTCATCAATCATCATAGATATTTATTGAAAATAAGTTGTTTAAACTATGTCCTAACCTACATCATTTGCACCTTTAGCCCAGCTTAGATTGTTGGACTAAGAAAATACTCTACCTAGGGGCTATTTGACCAAGATTAGGCTGTTTGGTCAAATTTATTCACTAACTAACCTATCATCTTGACTAAGATTAGACAGTTTAGTCAAGATTATTCATCAAGACTATCAACATCAATTCAAAAGGACTTGGCCATGCTTAGAATGTATGGATCAAGCCATTGTTATTGCATGGGGATTTATTTAATTTCTTTTATGCCCTCTTTTATTCTTTTCTCATTTTCTTTTCTTTTTTCTTTATTTTTTCTTTTTTATTTCTTTTTCAGGATGTAGTAATCTTTGCAAATCAAAAACACTAAAGGGAAAAAAAATAAAATCAATAGTTGATCCTATAAATTATAGGGTTATAACACAGACAAAGTTGAAAACAACACAGACATAGAATCAATAAATACAACCCGAATTGGAACCCATCCAGGAACAATCAACATAGATGATTGCGTAGTTGGAGGAAGAGAAGACAAGTATGGCACATGAATAGAAAAATGGTGCAACATTAATGCAGGAGGAGAAAACAACGCAAATAGTAGAGGAGATAATAGGAAAAGTTGCACAAATGAGGGTAAAAGGAAAGGAACTAACAGAAAAGGTCCACAGTTTGGACAAGGCAGTACAGGGACCGTGCATCACCTGAGTAGATTTGGATGAGCCACATGTTAGTGTAGGATTATTTTTAGAACGAAGGATATTCTGGGTGCAGACCTGTTGCTGGAGAAAATATTTATTTTAGGAAATACTTGATTTTGGAAAGGAAAACCTAATTTTGGAGTGTGCACAATAGAAGGCAAGAAAGAAACATATAGAAAAAGAATAAAAAGTTGCATGCAAGAGGAAAAGAAATGTGGCATGTATGAAGTCCGGCCTAACCATGATAGGGTTAGGGTTTTTGATAAGGATTGTAATGTATATGAGCTTGTAAAATAGTATAAATAAGAACCTAGGAGGTCTAGGTAAGGGGTGGTTGGTGAATTGATGACGATTATTATGATTGTTAAGAGACTAACGATTGTAATAAGATTGTAAAAGAGTCGAATAATCTAGATTTTGAGGGTTAGGTCACGAGTTGAGGATACTGGTGTGATCTAGTCCTCCTCATAGAGGTTCCTTAACCTCATCATGACTATATGATTGAAGATGTAATGTGCGCATCGCCATATTTTGCAGCAGAATAAATAAAAGAGCAAAGAAGCAAAATCTTTGTGGGTGTATCCCTAGGAGGGGGTGAACCACGGTAAAACCTGTGTTATGTGTGATTTTTCTTGAATTTTTACTTTATGTCAATGGTTAGCTTATGAATGAATTATTAACTAGGTGTATTTTCATGCATGCATAAGAATAAATATGAATGAATCCCAAAAATAATTAAAAACTTAGCAAGGTTAATGAAAAAAGAGGAAAGAAAACAATCCCAACTCCGTACTCATTCCTAGACTGCAAACACCTAGGTATTCCAGTCACCCATAAAATTTATCTCGGATGAGACTATGATGTGCACCCTGTGCACAACATTGCCTTCTGGTTTACCAGGTATGCCGATAGTTTTAGAGGATTTTGTTGGAAACCTATTTAGATCCGGACCTGGGTCAACCCAAGAAGAAGTAAGAAGTCAAATACTAAGCCAATAACATTGTTCTAAGTTTTTACTTCTTGGTATCCTTCTTGGCTCGTCTCTTTTTTCTTGTAGTAGGGTCTTCCTGTAAAGTTTCCATTTACTCGTTGCATTTTCTTTTCTTTATATAAAAAATACAAAAACATTTGTTTATTTTGCATTATGTAATTTTCACTTTTGATTACTTTTCATTGATTTTGACACATGTGGAGATATGTCATTTCATTGAAATGGTAGAGATTGCATTGGAAAAATTGCATTTAGAAGCATACTATCTCTTTGAAATTAAAGACTAGTGATTAGCAGTGTTTTTATATTTTATTCTTTTTATATGTTAAGTCGTAATACCATCAGTTTCATGAACACGCATCTTGAGTAAGAAGAATCCATTAAAATTAACATTGATTAATTAAAATTGATTAGAAACGATTTTATTTTTCAGGGTACACAAACAAGTATAGGACATAGGGCCTTGGAATAGGATTTTGTGAGTAAACTTCTCCAAGGCTATTGAACTAAACATATGTTTCTGACCAAGGACTGGTCAAACCCATTATGTAATTATTGACGTTGGGAGGCTCCTCTCACACCAGAGTTAAGCATGAGGTCATGCGAAGTTGGTAGCAGAGATAACCCTCTAATACCTTCTTAGTGTCAGAGATATTTTTAGGGTTTTATTCGTATTTTGGGGTCTTGCTAGTACCTTTACCTCTGTGAGAGGCGACACTTTCAAGATTTCAGGATTGTTTACCCTACCCATATGGTGGACTGAATTTATGATTGTTCACCTACACATTGGTTATATAATGGTGACTCTGGTTTCTTGACATAGGTAGCCACATAGGTTACTTGCAAGGGTTATTCTGAAGGTACTCTAAGTTAGGTAAGGGTCAAACAACACACAACCTTTATGGAGGATTACCTCTCCGGGGGGATCTAACCGACTGCGATGTTAATCCCACGAGGTCTTTTATAATTGATTATGATACCTCCAATCTTTTGAAGGGAGTCTCAGGCCCCTCTTCGGTGAGACATACCTACTCTAGTGATGTATGCCTCTATTCAACCACTATATCCTATTTGTGTGCATTTGCCTTTTTGATTTATTTTGGTGTTCTCTCTGATTATTAGTTGGCCATAGGATTTGATTTTATATATTGAGTCTTGAATCATCATGGAGAAAGACCAACTTCCTTTTAGGTCTCTTCATTTGTTGGAGTTACCACTGCATCTTGAATCTTTACCGAAGTTTCCTTCTAAACGACATGAAGTTAATAAATGTGGTACATATATCTCCACCTCCCATACTTGTGATCATCCAGTTATGCGTACTAAGTCAAACCTGAACGTCACAATGATTCCCTCGACTCCTATATCTTTTGTGAATAGTGAGATCCCTTCGACTCCTTCGGCCTCGACGATTGGGGTGTCATAGATCTCGCCTCTAGTGATACCCAACCTATGGGTTCTACTCAAATCATAGGAACGAACTCTTTCATATCTCTTTTTGGTACTCCAGGTTATAATTCTCAGTCAATCCCTTCAGTCTCTAATCAATTTTCTTTGGGTACGCCCAACATGATGTCATAACTCTCATTCTCAATTCCAATGGATAATGCGAATCTTAGTTTTGGACCTAGGGTTATGGCTCCTTCATATGCCCCTCTCTGATTTGGTGGAGGCCATATTCCCCAAATGAATCCTACAGTTGGAGGCTGGCCTCCTCCTTTTTCTAGGCCTAATCCTAGTCTCAATGATCTTGGATGGAGTGCTCAACCGAGTGGACAAGTCACTTCCTATATTTTGTCCTTTATCCCTTCTTCCTCTATGATGATTTGGAAAAATTCATTTATTATGGCGAATCCCCCTCTGTCCTTCAGAGTTCCATCTGGAGGGAGTCAATTTCAAACTATGGGAAACCCCCAACAAGGAGCCCCTTCAGCTAGGGGAAACATATATAACCCTCATCATGCCTCTTCCATGGGTATGGTTCCCATACAAACTTTATGAATCATTTTGGAGGAGGATATTATCCTACTGGATAGGTCCATGGCATATACTAGAACCTTGGATGGTGTGCAATCCCTCTACCCCAATCTTCCTAGGAGAATGGGCTCAAACACCACAACCCCGACTCCATTTTCTGGCCACGCTTAATCTTCCATATTTTTTGAAATTAATGAATGACCCTATGCATCACGATCCATCATGGCCCTCCATCCCCACCAATATTCCTTTTGATATTCCAAAATTTGAAGGAAATACTAGAGAGGATATGGGTGATCATGTCACTAATTTCATCTTTGGTTCTCATATAACTTCCTTAATGATGATTGTATGTGTTTGGGGATATTTCAACGCACCCTCATGGGGTTCATCATGAAATGGTACATTGATATACTGGGGGGCACATACATAAACTCTAATCATATGGTTTTGGTCTTTCTTAACCACTTCTACTTGTCGTTTCATTACGATGTTGGCATATAACTTTTTTTTAAGGATGATTTTAGGGGATAAATTTCGCTCATGGGCTAATTTTCCATGGTTTTTCCAAAAACGAGATTCGTTATTTTAAAAATTATTAGCCCAAATTCTATAGGATAAAATTATTTTACCTCAAAAATCGCCAAAATTTTATAAAAACTATATAAAATCCATAGAAATTTGAATTTTTTTACAAAAATATCGCCAAACGTTTATATTTGGCATATGAAGGATTAGTAATATTCGTCAAGGTTTCTACATTTTAAAATAAATTTTCATCCTTAAAATCATTCTTGCTTTTTTTGTACCTCTACCAAGATAAATCCATGCATATCTTAGACCATATACAAGAGTGGCATAGATGAAAAAGGTTAATCAAGACCTACATTCCTCCATAGTTTATGTTGGAGTGGTTCCTTAAGTCCTTATTTCCTTATATTTCGAAGGATGTCTCTACATCCAGAGTAACATATGAGGAAGAAGATATTTTCAAAGACCAACAATTGGACCTCATATATGCTCAATCTTAGATGTTGTATGAAATTCTTCCTGATGCATCATGGTCAAACTATGACCCTAGAAAAAATCCTGGGCCTCATGTCGATGGCATCATAGGCTCTGCAAATGCTAAGTCTAGAGATTTGGTGACAAACCAGTTGAAAGATTTGTCTCTAAGCCAACATGTAGTAGGAAACGATTTGACTTCATCCTCCACTCCCACTTAGTTGGTGGATGTGCATTATATACAATCATCACCCAACCCAAATGGTAACCAACAATGAATAGGGAATAAAAGGAAAGGACTAGGTAATAATCATAAGTGTGGGAAAAATAGTAATAAATCCAAGGATGAAACTAACAATGATAGATGGAATAATAATGTTGGTGAGGGAAAGAAAGAAAAATGAAAGGTAAAGTTTCCTTGTAAACTTTGTAAAGATGATCACCTTACCAACTTGATAGGCCTTGGGATGATATGCATCATTGCTCTTATTTCCTCCCAAATCTTGTTAAGATAGAACAATATGACTTTAGATCCACCTTGAGTGAGATGGTTGTTCACGTTGTGGTTCCAATAGATACGCATGGTATTTATGCCGAAGGAAAAATGGTGAATATTTCTCCTACCGTCACGATCGACATCTCTCGAGGTCCTAGAAAAATTGAGAATGTATATATCATTGTGGATTGTTCGTCTGAATAAATTTAGATCTACATCGATCTCTTCAAAGAATTATGTGATGTATTTGCTTGGTCGTATCAACAAATGCCAAGGATCGACCCCATCATTTTCAAACATGATATTGAGATCTATCTAGATGATATACATGTTCGATAATGTCTTAGAGATGTTAATCCTAGGAAGGACCCTGTTATTAAGGCTGAGGTAGAGAAGGTTCTTAGTGGTAGCTTCATATACCAAGTTCCCTTGACTGAATGTGTGTCCAACCCCGTTCGCATAAATAAAAAACAAGGAACCATCTTTGTATGTATGGATTTTTGAGACTTGGACAAGGCTTGTCGTATAGATAAATTATCGACTCGTTTTATTGGCCATATTCTTGACGACTGCACGGGAAGCGAAGTATTTTCTTTTATGGATAGATTTTTAGAGTATAATCAAATTCAAATTAAACCTAAGGATGAGCATAAGATGGTGTTTATTTTTCCTTGGGGTACTTTTTCATACCAAAAAATCCTTTTGGCCTTAAAATCATTGGAGCAACCTTTGAACGTGCCATGAACTTTTCCTTTTACGATATCAAGCATATTTTTGAATCTTACCTAGATGATCTTGTTGCTTACTCTCGCAATAGACTAGATCACTTCACTCACCTTTGATTAATATTTGAGAGATGTTGTTACTATCACATTTGGTTTAAACCTCACAAGTGCATCTTTTGCATTAGGTCTAGCCATATTTCAGGATTATTAGTGTCTGAGCATGTGATCATGGTAGATCTTATGAAGGTTGATGCAATACTTTGATTGCCTCCCCCACACAATATTCGACAAATTTAAGGTTTACAAGGGAAGGATAATTTTATGCATCGGTTCATAGTGAAATATGCCTATTTAACTAAGGGTTTGATGTGTCTTTTGAAGAAGGATACTCCATTTATGTGGGATGAGAGAGCCCAGGAATCCTTCAATGCTCTTAAGAAAGATTTGGTATCGACACCTCTGTTAAATCCTCCATACTACAGTAGAGATTGTTTACTTTATTTCACCACGTCTTAAGGGATGGTTGGTATGGTTCTGGTTCAGGAGGACGATGAGCTCCATGAGCACATTGTCTACTATCTCGGTCAAAACCTAGTCAATCCCAAACTTAAATACTCTCATGTAGAGAAACTCACCTTTCCCATCGTACATATGGTTCAAAGATTATGACATTATATATTACTTTACAAAACTATTGTAGTTGTGAATATCAATCCATTTCAATATGTCCTCACCAAGTGTATGATATGGGGGAAATACAATAAGTGAATTGTTATTTTGCAAGCATTTGAACTCGATTTCTCTTCGGTGAAGTCTAAGAAATCACTAGTTTTTTCCAAGTTGATATCAGACTCCCTCAACTAGATGAGGACACTTTTCATGATGATTCATTCATGGATGAACATACATTCCTTATCTCATCTCCGTACCCNCGACACCTCTGTTAAATCCTCCATACTACAGTAGAGATTGTTTACTTTATTTCACCACGTCTTAAGGGATGGTTGGTATGGTTCTAGGTCAGGAGGACGATGAGATCCATGAGCACATTGTCTACCATCTCGGTCAAAACCTAGTCAATCCCAAACTTAAATACTCTCATGTAGAGAAACTAACCTTTCCCATCGTACATACGGTTTAAATATTATGACATTATATATTACTTTACAAAACTATTGTAGTTGTGGATATCAATCCATTTCAATATGTCCTCACCAAGTGTATGATAGGGGGGAAATACAATAAATGGATTGTTATTTTGCAAGCATTTGAACTTGATTTCTCTTCGGTGAAGTCCAAGAAATCACTAGTTTTTTCCAAGTTGATATCAGACTCCCTCAACTAGATGAGGACACTTTTCATGATGATTCATTCATGGATGAACATACATTCCTTATCTCATCTCCGTACCCCTGGTATGGGGGCATTATAATGGCTGAGTATAGTTCCATTATAGAGCTATTATGTGACGCCATTCCACATGGTGTTCAATATTTAGAGGTTCTCCAAGACTCCCAGTTAGTCATATTTTAGTTAAATGATAATTACCATGTGTAAGATCCTACTTTACTCCGACGATTTATTCGGGTAGGAATTTTGGAATGATACTTTGATTTTATTACTTATAATCACATACCTATAAGTTGTAATCATGTATATGATGCATATGTTAATTATATTTTAGATTAGAATTTGTCAAATAAATAAGAAAAGAAAACACATTCATGCATGTACACATTGTAACATATATAAGTAAAGTTGAAGACCAAATTTTTTATATCTCATCCTTTTGAGTTCAAAAAATATAGTGTCATAGTACAAAATGGGGCTCACACCCTCAAAATACATATATGGACGATAAATAATGACCATGGCATATACGCTGGTGGCTCCATATGTGTATCATGATAGCACAGTATGGCGTTTGCAAGACGTCAAAAGAGTTTCACCCATGCATAGTGTACACCCACCACTTTCCACCACATCACCTCTGGAAGATCGTCCACTTGAACCATATGTATCCCATGTGTCAATCAAGATAGGTTCCCCTGCACATTCTACAACACTCTCTCTACATCTCCTTCTGCTTTCTCATCTCCTCGTCCCCTCCACCGTTTTCATTGGAATCCCTTTGGTCGTTGCAAACCTACATCCGCATAACAAAGAAATTTTTAATACTTGATAGCATACAAAAATATTTGCATTTTTTAATTTTATTGAAAAACACAAATAATGAAATATATAAAAAAAATCTTACCAATTTCACCATAGGTTGAACCTGGTGGCAAAGTCATGTCTGGATCCCCTCTGTAGTTGATCCCTCCATAAGGGTAGTCCTCAATGGCTATGACCTATTAGTGCCACCACAAAAACAACTCATCATTGTAGGGGGTTGGTACCCTACCACCTCCTAGCCGCCTCATCACATCGGTCCACTATGACATGGCTGGATCACACTGTCTATGTGGAGTAATATCTACTCTAGGAATCAAGACTAGAACCCTCTCAAAGAAAAAAATACAAAGAATGGATGAAAATCTGAAATTTCTCATTGTCCCTTGTTTGCAATCAATCAACTAGCTCATCATGTTAGCCAACGGTGAGGTACACCAGTCATAAACAATGGGTCTTAAACACTCCATGGCATAGAACATGAGTGGCCTTGATTCCTGGTGCAACGACGCCGACCCTGAAATAAATGTGAGTAGAAGCACAACAATATTTAAGCTCATGTTCTTGATCGCCCTGATTGGGAGTTGGATCTCTACGTTATTTGTGCATGCAACACAGTGGGTGGAAATATACTCCTCCATAGTCATACCAACCCTAGCACCTTGGGCCTTGAGATTCACTACCTCGCCTCGACAATACAATCATGTGATGAAGTATATATCATCCACTTCAATCCTCAATGGTTTCCCATCAAGTTTGAAGGACTCTGTCTCTGGATCCAAGTAGTTTACTAGCAACTAGAGTAACCTCACTTGAGCCCTCATTCCCTTGAGAGCCCAAAATTTATAAAGGCCACATCTGTTTAAAGCATGTTGGGCCCTTACATCCCTTCCCACTGCTGTGTCTATCTCTTCACGCTCCCTCTCCTTCCATTCAATCACCATCTTGCAGAGGAGAAACCATTTTTTGATTTAAAATATTTGAAAAATGTTGATCAAGAACTTGTATATAGGATGACTTGGTAACAGTCTCATATAGGGCTCCATATATGCGTATAGGATTCACTTTTTCTACAGATATGGGGTTGTATACACAACTCGATGAACTGTCACCCATCTATGCCATAATTTCCATATTACGCCCTCTAATACTCAAAAAATGGGGCCTAACATTGAAATTTAAACCATTGAAATTGAAGTGGTGGGGATGGGAACATACTTGGTCTAGACGATTGCTAATTCCATTGATTGTAGCTCTCACAATCGACTGAATATCTTGGGGAAAATGGCCTAAAATGCACTATGTGGGTGAAAAAACTCTAATGGTATGGTAAAATGGTCTATTTTTACTATTAGTAGAATTTTTTTACCCAGTTCCTATAGTTTTTGCTAATTTTTTACCTTATGGACTAATAGTGCAATGGAAAGAATTGGTTTTTGGTGGTTTTGTCTAGGATTTTTTGGGGTTTCCAACGTCATACCACCCATTCATGCCTTTGTCAAGTATATTATTTCACTATCATATAAGATAGATTTTCACTCCATTTTTCACTCCATTTTTCACTCTTGCATCATCCTATGACTGTGATCCATACACCCTAGGTACAAAAGCATTTATTAGAGGCACAAAACCTTCTTACTACTACTAGAAGTGTGATTATTAAGTGGTAGAGGCTCACCAAACATGGGTGACCTAGTTAGAACCTTTTCTCCATTTGGTTCCCATCATAAGTTATTCCATGTTGATTAATTGGGTTGGTTGTCATTGATGTCAAAGATTGAAGAAAGTCCAGTAGCGAATTTAGGTAGCACAAAGGTTTGGGTAATGGACCCAAGTTTGTTTAATGGATAATGGTATGAGTTTCGATATAGTTGCAGGTAAAAGTATTCTAGATGGATGGTACATGTCATACCATTTCTGGTGGTATGTGGAATGTCACATAACTCCTCATGGTTAGAGAGTTATAGCCATGTGAAGTTGAAGAACCCTCATTAGTCATCTAGAAGCCCCAAAAGATCAAAGTAGTCAAAGTGTTTGCAAAGAAGAAATTATTTAAATAATAAAGT
>JZKD02S0140763.1:342005-359607 GCA_000966675.3 Picea glauca | reverse complement strand
TGGAATAACTGGATTGATAAAGAAAACAATATGTGATCAGTATAGACTTACTATGATGGTATCCATTTCTCCCTTTGCTATTTACTTGTTGATGCCTTTTTATTTCTCTCGTCGACGACCACTAGAATCATGCCAACCGATTGTTTCCCTTCGTCGGTGAGCTTGTCGATTTCCCTTTGGAGCCATTCTTCAATTGAGCTTCTCATGGGGGCCACGTTGATCTCATCCTGGATTTTTATGTTGAAAATCTTGTTTTCTAATTTCCTTAGAACGACAGAAATACTATGCAAAGCCTATTCAATTTATTCGTTCTGTGTCGAATAGTCCACTAGCCAGTTGTCCACGTCATCTTGACCATATTCAAGGATGTCGTAAAAATTTTCTAAAGACAACCCATTTAAAATATCAACTTTTTCATCGAAGGTTTGCTTGGTTAAGGACAAGGACTTGAGGATTAAATTTGGGTCTTGAACCTCGTTGGTACTTCCGGCTAAGTATATTTTGGTCAGGTTTCTGAGTAATTCTTCTTTCTCTGATATGGTTTGTTCACATGAGTCGACAATGAGATGTAGGTTCTTAACTTTCTCTTTCCAGCATGCTTTTAATTGTTTGATCCGGTTAGGGGAGTGGATATCTTCTTGTCTTCTTCTCAGATTTGACAAGTTGGTGACATGGTTTCCAAAAGGGATCACCGTCTCTAGATAGAAACATTTTTCATTCTTTAAATCCTCCTACAAATGTTTGTGCAAATCATGTGCCCTCGTTTCAAGGGAAGCTATATTTTGTGATGTTTCCCAGGCTTCAATAATTAGCTCCATTCTTTTCTTGATATTCTTCTCCACATAGCTTCTACAGGATGTGAGGAGGATGGAGGATCCTTTTAACTTGGCTACAGGGTTGGAAGGCACGATTTTTGCTAAAGTACTGGCAAACAATGGGGTAGGAATCAAAGCTTCCTCCAATTCCCTGATTCGGTCGTTCAGTCTGGTGTTCTCCGCTTCAATGCTTCCATTGGAATCATCAAGAGAATCTTCGGTTTCTCGGTGAATTTGGGAGATTTAGGATGACTGCATGTTCCTAAGGTTAATCTCTGAATGATATTTTCCTTTCTTATTTTTTACATCTCTCTTTTCAATAATTAAATTTTTAGATTAGCTGTAAAAAATAACGCTCTAGAATACGAAGGATTCATCTTCATCAAAAATGTCGGTCTCAGCTATTTCCATTATAGAACTATGGTGCATCACGTCTGCGGGCTGATCAACGTCACATAATATGTTATCTAGAGCAATCTCAAGTTCCATGTCCTCACTTTCAGTTTCGGGCTCTTGTGCTTGCCCTACAATGTTTTTTCTCTTCTTCGTCACAGGAAGCTTGTGAGAACTATCAATTTTTCCACAAGGAGGGTTCTTATCTCCTCCTCCGTTTGAAGAATTCTTGGTTTCTTTCTTACTGGGGTGGTTAGTTGGAGTGATGCTCCGTGATGTCGTGCTCTTGGGAGTGTTATTTGGGGATTGGACACTCTTCTCACCAGATCCTTTTCCCTATTGTTTGTACAATTAAGTTGTTCTTTGCAATGTCTCTACGTCGTCATCATCAGGAGCAGGAGTGTTTTCATCATTGTCTTTGTCTTCGTTCAGGCGTGTATGGATAAAAGAGCTTCTAAAGCCAACTGCTAGTAAATGTTCTAGAAAACTCCCATTAGTGTCGAACCCTCTTATCCTTTCAACATATATTAAGGTTCAAGTTGTTAAAATGGCCTGCGAATTCATCAATCTTGTTGACATTCCTGAACACAAAGTCCCCGAATTTCCAAGGAAGAGGAATGAATTGTTTTTTTCTCTTCTCATGGAAAAAATGCAACTAGTAGTGGTATTGCCTTGCTATTTCTGTAACAAACATCTTGTCTGTGATGTTACATGGAAAGAAATCGAGATTTCCTTGGAGCCAAAAATCATTATTACACTGTAATTTTCCATTTGTTCAAGTGTCCCCTTCCTGTCCAAAAACTTGGTTTCCTAGCCAGACATCTGGGGAGAATCCTTTCCTAACAATAAGCCTTTTAAAACCGAAACAAATTCATTAAAAACCTCATAAAAACAATGGGAGGCCTTGTGCCTCCACAAGGCCTGGTACCAGAAGGTTACTAGGTCGAATTCATAGTTTACCTTCTTGGATAGAGAGAGTTTTGGAAACAGACAGCAATGTGCTATCGCGAAAACCATGTAGGATGACATATAAAGTTTATTCTCTTTTTTGAATTGTGACAATTGAGAACATATTTCAATGGAAATTAGCTTCCCCCAATAAAAAATGGATTGTTCCTTGACTGTGAAATATAAAATATAAAGAACCATGTGGGAAATGCTTGTTGTGGACTCATGTCCCATTATTCTTGTAAACAACCAAGCAATTTCCCGAAATGGATTTCTAAAAGAACTAACCTGCAACTTTGTGATAACTTCAGGAACTGTTGTTGGATCTTCCAGGAACTTTGGTATGAGGTCCAACCCGTTATCATGTTTTTTTTGGAACTGCTTGCAGTCTTGTCCTTTGAAGGTCAATTTTGTCTCCGACAATATTAACATCTTGCGGAAGACCTGAGGTGACAAAGAAACAGGAGAATGGTCGCACAATGGAATAATTATTTGGCTTGAAATATATTTTTCGACGCACCAAGAGACCACCTCCTTACAATAAAAAAATTCAGGGACGCAGCCTGCACGAGTGATTTCAGACGTCCAAATTAATTTTTTTTGGACGGAACATGATGAATAGTAAAAGTATGCCCTGGACCACTGGAAGTTCTGGTCCTCACACCCCAAGATATTCACTGTATCTCCACAGAACTATTGTCGAGTTGTTGCCATAAGTTTACGAGAACATCTGCTTTCTCCATATGATGTTTGAAATGAATAGTTGGAAGGGATAATATAACCCTCCACAAATCTTGGTCCAATGCATGTGAATGTGAGATCTCCTTGATCCTTTCACTCATTAATGACAATCTCGACGGTTGTTGCATGATGAGATATTAGCATTAAAGAATAGTAATTGCATACTTAGAAGGGTGAAGGTGGCGGGTATGACGAAGAGCAATTAAGGATTGGATATTTTGTGAACCTGCCAACGTGACGACCCGCAAAAGACATTCCATGTTGTTTGAGATGAACAATCAGAAGGGATAATATAATCCTCAATAGATCTTGGTTTAATGCGTATTAATGGGAGATTTCCTCGAGCGTTTCGCTCATTAATGACAATCTTGATGGTTCCTGCATGACGAGCTATTAGCATTAAATCTTAATAATTGCATATTTAGAAAGAAGTACAAAGGTGGCGGGGACGGGGAAGAGAAATTAAGGAATGGATAATTATCGAAAGCGGTTGGCTAGGCTTCAAAATAGGGTTACAAGGTATAACTAGGAGAGGTGAGGTCCCGATGGTCAAATTGTATGTCTCATAAGTTTTGATTGCAAAACGCATAACATGGAAGAGGGAATGATGGGGCAGTCCAGTAGTCAATTTGTATATTGCGGAACTTCGAGTACTGTTTGTAGGCCACGGAACATTGGAAGCACAATTGTGAGGCCGCCTTTTTGGGAACCCGTAATCGAAAAAGTGGCTAAGTATGGAACAGGGAAATGGTAGGCCATACTCGTTTTGGCTAATATATTGAAATTTGTAATAGATATCCCATTACCTAGAAAGATCTTTTCTGCATGTTTATGGGCAAGTTGTGTAGTGATAGTCAATACGATTGTCTCGTCAATCCGTTTTTGTATTAATGACGATCTTTATGGTTGTTGCATGATGAACTGTTAGCATTAAACCTTGGTCATTGCATATTTGGAAAGAAGTGCGAAGGTGGCAGGCACATGAACCAGTGACTAGGAATTGGAGATTTCATGAACCTGCCAACTCGAGGATCCATGAAAGAGATTCCAACAAATGGCCAAGTATGGAAAGCGGTCAGACGAGCTTCAAACTAGGGTGACAAGGGTTCCCCAGGAGACGTGACACCCCAGCGGTCAAATTGTATGTCTCGAAAATTTTGAGAGAAAAATGTGTAACAAGGAAGAGGGGATGATGTGGGAGTCCAACAATCAATTTGTATATCGCAGAAGTCTAGGAGATCTCATCGAGACTTTCGCTCATTAATGGAAATCTTTACAGTTCCTGCATGACGACCTATTAGCATTAAATCTTACTAATTGCATATTCAAAAAGAAGTACAAAGGTGGTGGGGACAGGGAACAACAATTAAGGAATGGCTAATTATCAAAATCGGTCGGGCGGGCTTCAAAATAGGGTTACAAGGTATAACCAGCAGAGGTGAGGGCTTGAGGGTCAAATTGTATGTCTCAAAAGTGTTGAATGCAAAATGCATAGCATAGAAGAGGGCATGATGGGGCAATCCAGTGGTCAATTTGTATATCGTGGAACTCCGGGTACTCTTTGCAAGTTGCGGAACATTGGAAACACAATCTTGAGCCCGCTTGTCCGAGAACCCACAATCGAAAAAGTGGCTAAGTATGGAATAGGGAAACGGTAGGCTGGACTCGTTTTCGCTAATATATTGAAATTTGTAATAGATATCCCATTACCTGGCAAGATATTTTCTTCATTTTTCTGGAGAAGTTGTGTAGGGATAGTCAGTGTGACTATCTCCTCGAGACTTTTGCTTATTAATGACGATATTTACAGTTGTTGCATGATGAACTGTTATCATTAAACCTTAGTTGTTGCATATTTGGAAAGAAGTACGAAGGTGGTGGGCACATGAAACAGTGACTATGAATTGGAGGTTTTGTGAACCCGCCAACTCAAGGATCCAAAATAGGGTGACAAGGGTTCCCTAGAAGATGTGAGGCCCCGACGTTCAAATTGTATGGCTTGGAACTTTTGAGTGCAGAATGTGTAACACGGAAGAGGGGATTATTTGGGAGTCCGACAATCAATTTGTATATTGTGGAGGTCTGGGTGTTGCTTGTAGGTCACGAAACAATGGAAGTGCAATCTAGAGGCCGCTTTCCCGAGAATCCGTGTTTGCAAAAGTGGCTACGTATGGAATGGGAAAGCGGACGGTAATAGGGAGGTCGATTTCGTAGATTGTGCATCCTAGGGTGGAATTGTAGATCACATAATTTTTGGGTGCAATATTTATATCACGGAACATGGGGAAAAAATTGGCTAAGTATGGAAATGAACGACAATCGGTCGGAGTGTCGTAAATGGCGATTTAATGCGTGTTAATGGGAGATGTCCTTAAGATTTTTTCTTGTTAATGCCAATTGTTTCGTACCAGTGTGTTGAGTTGTCACAAGTAAAAGCATAATTAATGTGCATTGGAAGGGCACGAAGGTGGTGGGGATGGAAGGTAGTGATAGATGCTTTGAAACTTTTGTGAACTCGGGTAGAGTGAAGCTTGTGAGTTTGAGGAGTCCAGGTTGGAATTGTAGATCATATAAGTTTTGGGTGCAACATGTATATGACGAAACAAGCGGTAGGAGAGTTCAATAGTGCCAACCCCGAAAATCGCGGCCATAAAATTGGATAATTATGGAAAGGAACGATGGTCGGTTGGACTTGTGATGTGAGGATATAGATGGAGATAAGGATCTGTCAGTCCGCCAACCTGTGATCACAGAAAGGTGACTAAGTATATAACCATAAAGGGATAATAGAGGAGAACAAGAAAAGGGAAAAAGGGGTACGTATCTCATAGAACAACATCTAACGTTCGTTTATTAATGCCAATATTTTCAAACCTTTGTTGTGAGTTATCACTAGTAAAAGCATATTTAAGGGTGGGTGCCACAGAACTATGTCCTATGACAATTTATTCTTCCATGTAAAATGTAAGAAGTGAATTGAGTAGCTTTTATTTAAATCGAAGTGTTGGGCAGGGAAAAAAAATATTGTCGTGCATGTTTAACTACGGATCAAAGAGCATATTAAATTCTTGTAGAAAGAGGTTGAATTCATCTAACAATAGTTGTACAGGCAAATGAGTTAATTAAAAAAAAATACAAAATTAAGAAAAAACAATATTAAACATTGGAAAACACCATACAACAACCTCAAATATTTTATATTCAGATAAACTATGTTACAAAATATAACTGATATTATTTCCCAAAGTAGCTCTCTTGGAATTTGTAAAAAAAAATATAGTTCATCACATATTCTCTGAAATTTAAATGCGTTTTCCATAATGACTGGGATTGGGGCTCCCGTGGACCATAAATAATATATGTACAAGAATCAATCTTGTATAAAGAAGAAAGTCGGCGATGGAAGACAACAAGACCTAGCAAAAAGAAGGACAAAATTTTCAATCCTGGGTTCATCCTTTCTAATTAAAGAGGTAGACTTAAATTGGATGAAGACATTGACAAAGACAGAAGAATGTGATTAGTATGAACTTACTATGATGGTTTCCCATGCCTTGTCATTTTCCCGTTGATGTCCTTTTATGGATTTCCTCGATGGTTATGGGAACCGTCTCAAGCGTCATTTTCCCTTCATTGGCAATCTTGACAACAACCTTTTTTAACCACTCCTCGATGTAGCTCCTGATGGTCGTCACATTGATTTCATGTCGGATTTTTATATTGAAGAATTCACTTTCCAAGTCCCTTATATCAATAGAGAGGTTGTGCAATGCTTCTTCAATATCTTGGTTTTTAATCCCATAATCAACTAGCCATTTTTTTTCATGCCATCTTCACCATATTCAAGAGTTCTATAGAAATTTTCAAATGACAGTATTTTATATATTTCAACTTGATCATCAAATGCTTTCTTGGTAAAAAAAAATGAGTTGAATATCAATTTCAAGTCTTGGACTTCATGGGTGCTGCCAACTAGATCTATCTCACTTAGCTTATTAAATAGTTTGTCTCTTCTAGATATGGCCTGGCTACATTAGCTTTTCATGCAACATTTTGTACTTTGATAAGTGTTAATTTCCCTATGCCATCGAAAACTTGGGGTTTAAGGTGCCTTCCTTGTAATGTTCCTAGTCATCCACATCTGAGACAACTTAGAGATGTGATTCAAGCCCAATTCAAAGATGAGGGAGTGGTTTTATGCGACGTCAGCTTTGGGGGAAAAAATATGTTAGCCAACAAAAGCTAAGACAAAAAATTCAAGTATATTATGATTTGTATTCTCCCTGTATTCGATCGTTTGTTTGGTTGAAAGGCCTGCCTAAATATTTGTATGTTGAATTTATTTATTTTATTGTTTTTAATTGGAAGGGACATTCAAGTCACCTGCAAAATTCTCCTTTGTTGAAGTATATAGATTCTTCCAACAACACAGATTTGGCAAGTGTATCAAATGTTGCAGACCACACCAGAATCTATCTTTTGTCGGTGGAGTGGCACATATCATGGCTCACAAAATGGTCTAGAATATTCAGAAGTGATGCCAAATATTACTCCATGCCTAAATATACTCAGAAGGAAATTATAAATTTGGATCCTCACAAAGGTGAGAAACTGTATGAGCGGTTGAATCAACATTCTAAAATTACAGAAATTTCTATCTCAAATTTTGTTGAGCTACTTCTGGATGTAGTAATAGATTCGACAGACAACCAAATTCTATCTCAAAGTTTGTTGAGAGACCTATGGATGTAGTAATAGACTCAACATACAATCAAATTTCGATCACTACTGGTCCTAATGTTAAGTGTATCAAGTCGCGACCCCGGGCTCTAGTTAGCTTCATCTTTAGACATCGACACTGGTGGTGACTCCAGGCTCTAGATACCTTCATATTTGGACATTGACACTGGCGGTGGAAATGGGAAAAGTGTCATCGATTGCAGAGCAATTATTTGCAATGAACAAGTAGTCTTGTCATTGTCAAAGAACTTATACTGCAGAGTTTTCAGACCTACAAAAGAGCATCGAATTTAGCATTTCTTTTTCATGACAATTACAATGTTGATGTGAGTTCAGAAATCTTTGGAGGTTGTGTATCCTGTGCGATGATGACCTCGACATTAGGTGCATGTTAGAAATTTATTATCTAGACATTGCAGTGTTAATGCAATTTCTATAGTTGACGACGGGTCGAATGCATTGCCACAAGAAATATTAATTGTGTAATTAATTTACATCCTTGAAGGACGTGAATCCAAAACAACATCTGAAACTTTTTGACCAGTCGTGTGTTAAAAAAATACATTATTTTATATTTAAAAAAACAAAAAATTTGTATTTTATATGTCTAACATTAGGTTGCACACATCAACATTTTAAAGTTAACTGAAATTAATATATAGTCAACTCAGATCCCCGGAAGCGATCAAACTCCCTAGAGCTAGCTTATTTCCATCATGTTGGTTGGGATAGAAGGATCGACCACCAGGAGAAATAAACAAGCTAGCAATAAAAACATCTGTGCAAAGCCAAGTGGGAGATGGAAGCACTCTATAACCAGGAAGGCACTCTGTTCTTATAGACCTGTGATCTTGATGAACAACTCAAGAGTTTCTTGTGGCGAGGTCATGGCGATTTTTTTGAGAACCAGTAAGGTTAATGCTTCAAGCATCAAACAACGTTCGGTTTTTTCAAATATTGGATCTACTGCAAAAAAATAAATGCATTCTTTTGATTTAAGCATGAGAAACAATAGGAAGATTGATATTCGGTGGAAATAGATTTGGAATATATACTACATCAAGGTCTCTTCTAAAGAATGAAACAAAATCAATACATGAAGGTGGTAGTAAAAGGTGATCTTCAGAAACCAAATCATTACCTGAATACGTCAAACTTCCTACAGAAGGTGGTAGTATAAAGTAATCTTCAGAAAGTGTTGCAAAGTCCATAGTCCATAATTCCTTCCCATTAAATTTTCTGAGTTACTTGTCGATGAAGGAATCAAAAACTTTTGAGATACCCACCTTCAACCAGTAGGAGAATATTCTTGCAAAGAGTGTTAAGCTCTTTGACCCAAATGCAATTATTTGCATAGGAATAGTGAAAAAATGTGCAGTAGTGATATAAAGTTGATTGTATGTCGAATCTGTTACTACATCCACAGGTCAGTGAACAAAATTTGAGAAAGAAGCTAAATTTTTGTCAAGTCAGTCACTACACCCAAAAGTCGCTCAACAAACTTTGACATAGAAAGTTCTGTAATTTTAGGAAGTTGATTCAACCACTCATACAGTTTCTCACCCTCGCGAGAATCAAAATTTATAATTTCCTTCCGAGTATATTCACACATGGAGTAATATTTGGCGTCACTTCTAAATATTCCAGACCATTTTGTATTCCACGATATGTGAGACTCCTCTGACGAAAGATAAATTCTGGTGTGGTTTGCAGGATTTGATACACTTGCTAAATCTGTGTTGTTGGAAGAAGCTATATACTTCAACAAAGGATCATTTTGCAGGTGAATTGAAAGTTCCTTCCAATTTCCAGTAACAAAACAATAAGTTCAACATACAAATCTCCAGGAAGGCCTTTCAACCAACCAAAGAATCAAATACAGGGAGAATACCAATCATAAGATAGTTGAATTATTTTTGTCTGAGAATCTGTTGGATAACATAATTTTTTTCCCTCAAAGATGACGTCACAAAAAACCACTCCCTTTTATTTCAATTGGGCCTTAATGGCATCTCTAAGTTGTCTCACATGTGGATGATCAAGAACATTACAAGGAAGGCACCTTAAAGCCCAAGTTTTCGATGATAGATGGAAATGTGAATAAGTATTTAAAATGAACGCTAGAGGATGATAATATAATCTTCCGTAAATATTGGTTTAATGATTTTTAATGGGATATGTCCTCGAACTTTTCACCTATTAATTCCAATCTTTTCGAATATGTGTGGTGCATTGTCACTAATAAAGGAATGATTAATGTGCATGGGGAAGGGTGTGAAGGTGACGGAGATGGATGGGAGCGAAAAATTCTTTGAAAGTTTTGTGATCCTAAAAGAACGGGAACCCGCGAATCTGTGACAACAAGAGGTGAAGAATCGACTAAGTATGGAAAGGTGGGGTAGAATTCCTTAAAAACACTAAAGTAAACAACAATTTTTCTGAGTTCAAGATCCAAAAAAAATAAATTTCAAACCCCATAATATTGACCTCTGCCAATTCGATATCAGGCGACTGGAGTGCATCTGGGGTGCCTGTGAGAAAATCTAAATATTTGATGAATATTTGTTTGTATTGCAACATGTGAAAGTAATTGTGTCCTGATAGCATTTAAAATGAACACTAGGGGATGATAATATAATCTCCTGTAGATCTTGGTTTAATGCATTTTAATTGGAGATGTCCTCGAGCTTTTCGGTTATTAATGCCAATATTTTTGAACCTTTGTGGTGAATTTTCACCAATTAAAAGCATAAGTAATTTGTGTTAGGAAGTGTGCTAAAGTGGTGGGGATGGACGGGAGCGATAAATGCTTTCAAAATTTTCTAAATCCAAGAGTTCCCGAAACTGCGAACCTGCGACAACAAGAAGTGCATAATAGACTAAGTATGGAAATGCGGGGTGGTCAGATGAATGAGGAAAAACTCATCATAGGGAGAGTGAATCTTGAGAATTCGTGGAGTCTAGGGTCGAATTGTAGATCACAGAAGTTTTGGGTGCAAGATGCATATCACAAAACATGGGGCATGAGAGTTTGATAGCACTATGAAAACCTGTAATATATGCACAGTATTAAAGAGGGACATGACATCAACACCTTTGTATATGACAGTGGGCTAGCACAATATTGCATTCTTACTATGATGATTCCTTAAAAAATATAAAATAACCAACAATTTTTTTCCAATTCAAGATCAACACAAGAAAATCATCAGATCCCATAATATTCTCCCATTAATGCGTTTTCATGGGAGATGTCCTCGAGCTTTCCTCTTATTAATACCAATATTTTCGAACTTGTCTAGTGAGTTTTCACTAGTAAAATCATAATTAATGTGCATTGGGAAGGGGCGAAGGTGGTGGGGATGGAGGGGAGCGAAAAATGGTTTCAAACTTTTGTGAACCCAGGAGTTCGTGAACACATGAAACTTTGAAGACTCGACTAAGTATGGAAAGGCGGGGCGGTTAGATGGAGTCATCGTAGGTAGAGTGAGGCTTCCGAGTTCGAGGAGTATGGGGTAGAATTGTATATCACCGAAGTTCTGGGTGCAATATGTATACCCCGAACACAGGGCATGATAGTTTGATAGCGCCTACCTGTGAACCCACGTCCACAAAATTGGCTAAGTATGAAAACGAACGACGGTCGGTCGGACTCATGATGTGAAGATATAGATGGATATGAGGATTTGTCAGTTCTCCAGCCCTAGAACCTGCGACCATAGAAACATGGCTAAGTATAGAACAAGAAATGGATAATAAAGGGGAAGAAGAAAAGGAAAAAAAGGGTAAGTATAGAAGAGGAAAAAGAAAGGGAGAAAATAACTTTATCCCTCACACAACAACACTTAGTCTAATAATTATGAAGCCATAGAAACAATTTAACTATGTGAAAAAATTTGCCAGCTATGAAATATAGTTGGAGCTCAACAAACTCTAGTTCAAGTTCAAAGAGATCTTGTTTATATCTATTTCAACATTTTTTCATATTATTATATTTTAATAGTTTTTTTGGTGGCCCAAATGTAAAACCATGTTCCAATTTGCGTTTCTCAAGTGGAGATGTGTTTGTGAAGACACATTTCATTGAACCACAATGCATGGGTAGTGAAAGTGCAACGTGGACTGTTTGTTGAGAAAACATTTTTTGAAAATCAAGCAATGTATTTCCATGTTCACGTATCATTTTCATAGTATCAATATGATTTTTTTCATGTTCTTTGTGTATTCTTATGAATGCACTTGTCATAGATTTGTCACCCTTTTTCATGTATGAGGTACAATATGATGTTGTGGCATATTCATTGAGGACATAGTGTGTGTATGTATTTGCATTCCACATAACTCGCTAGTCCTTGGAGAAATTGTTGTTCTATATATGTAAAAGTTTTCGTTTAAGGAAGATTGTTGGTTGTTTAAGTGTAGATTGTATGCCTTGGATGTACTCATCTTCTATTATATTTATCTCTTCCAAGAAGTCTTGGAAGCTCATTAATTCATCAAAGACTCAATGTTCTAGAAATTCAAACAAAGATTTAGATTTCTCGATGAAAAAATTGTCCTCTAAACTAATTGGCTCTATGATTCTCGTTGTTCTCGTTGGCGGCACAAGCAAGTTGTATCTGAAATGTGATTTTTTTTGTTTATTACAGCTTCTTGTATGATAATGTCTATGAAATATGGCAAGCCCTAGATCCAAATGATATGTGTTGCATGTCATGTATTTCTCCAAAAACTGCTCAATATGTGATTTGTTTCCATTTCCATAGACCGGTGCACCCTCTATCGACAACAGTGCATGGTCATGCCCACTCAGTCTAATCTAGAATTCAGTCACAAAATAGTATCCCAATAGTAGTCACAAAACAGTGCCTGGTCAATTCACTTACTGGTTTGTTGTTTGTTGCTTGCTCTTGTTTGCATCAACTTTGCAAGGTTGAAGCTCTGCATCCGAAGTTGGACCTTTTGCTTCATTTTGCATGGTTTAGATTCTGCATCCACCATTGGAACTACGTTTTTGGCATTCTGCATTGACGGGAAAGTTTTAGTGCAAGGGTTTCACTCAAACGTATGGTTTTTAGAAACATAAAATATGAGGAGAACATTCGATTTTCTTTTTTATATCTCACTATGGGTGCAACAAAGGTGAGTTATGTGTCAAGCATTGATATTCAAAGGGGAAAACGATGTTTTGGAAGGAAACAACATGAAAAAAATGCACCAAACGTATGGTTTTGACTAACAGAAAATACAAGGAGAAAATTTGATTTCCTTTTTCTATATGTCACTATGCCTACGACAGAGGTGGGATCTCTGTCGAACAACGATGTTCAAGAAAAAGAACAAGAAAACATCACACTCCTGTTTCTCTGGTCGTAGTAGTCACATACGAAGATGTTCTGCAAGAGGATTTTGGCTTAGGCATTCCCAGTACTGAAAATTCTTACTTGCAAAATGGAAATAGAAAACAACAACCAACAAACAGGAATGCAATGAAAACAGATACCTACCGTTGAATGGGGAATGACATAAGTGCAGTCCCAATCAAAGATGCATAATAACTACTGCAACAATAGGTCCAACTGTGGATGCAGGACCCCAACCTTGCAAAGTTGAAGCAAACAAGAGAAAGAAAGAAACAACAAACCGATGAAAAAGCACCAAGACGTCCAACTATAGTTGCAGGACCTCAACTCTGCAAAGTTGAATCAAACAACAATAAGCAGCATCCAGCGAAGCAATGAACAAGCATCAACCAACCAACTAGTAATGTCAGTGAAGAAAAATATTGCCCAAATTCACTGCAAACGAGATTGTATCCAAAAAATCGAAGGAAAATGTATTGTAACACGTCTGTTAAGTAAACATTTCAGGTTGTGAGGCCTATCCGGTAAACATTTAAGGATGTGAGGACTGCCCGAGGGCCTCCCAATGTGTAAACATTTAATAAAGTTGCAGTTTGGATGGTTGGGATTCTTCATCTGCGATTTAAACTGTGCTTCTGTCGTTCCCCATTCATGGGTAAGTTTCACTAACATGGTTGCATCCCTATTCGTTGTTTTTTTTTTCTAGTTTTCAAGTAAGAATTTTCAATACTGGGAATGCCTCAGTCAAAATCATCTTACATAACAACTTTGTATGTGACGACTACGACCAGAGGAACAAGACTGTAAGGATGTCTTGGTCTTTTTCATGAACATCAATGTTCAACACAGAACCCACCTCTATCGCAACCACAGTGACATAAAAAAGGAAATTAAATTTGTTCTCATGTAACCCAATGCAAGGATTAGTGATTTTAATGCATTCAAAAAGTTTGATTGAATGATTTTTGTGGCATTTCTGCTCATTTCAAGTCTGGAGAAAGCAATGATTATTATGGTATTAGATGGTATTTTTCTCAAATTTAGAGGAGAAGATATAAATCTAAGGATTTTACAGACTAAGAATTCATAAGGCTTTTACAGTTTTTGTTGAGGGTTTAAGACTAGAATAAGACATAAAAATTTGGGCTTTCGCTAAGCCAAGAAAGCTAATGCCATGTTTGTTTTACAGATTTACTTGAGGGTTATGAGACCGAATTTCTATTTATATTTCAACGTTTCGTATATACTTTAGGTTGTACTTAATTCAAAGGGAACTAGAATTTTGATGCCTCGAGATAAAATACTATGGTTCAGAAGGTTCTCCCTTCAACCCATACTTGTGCAATAGAATAACAACTTAATTCTCTTAGGGTTTGGAGGAGTAAGAAAAAGCAGTGCTAACTTGGCGAGCATTACCACACTAGAATTAGAATTAGATAAAAAACTACATTAAAAGGCTAAAGGAATGACGTTACAATTTCCCCATATGCCCAACTACTTGGCCTGACAGGCTGTCAATTCTCTCATTGTCACTAACGCATCATGAGATATCATCATTAACTTGCATTCACCCATGATAGCATTGATAACCTGCATTCACCCAAGGTAGCATTGATATTTCATGGAGACAACTAAAAGAACATTGGGATCCTTGGAAGAACATCATGGCTAATTACTTTTGGTGGTTGCCTCTTGTATCCATCATAAGGATATTGAAAGATGTCAAAGTGAGAGATGTAGAGATGAAATGGCCACCCGCTTAAAACCTTGCAAGTTGTCATGCAATTATCTGTAAAGCTATGGAGCATCACAGATAAAATTTTATAATTTAATTATTAAATATGGTGAACATTATAAGATAATTCTATTATTTTTAATAATTTTATTTTAATAGATAATTTATTTGTAATTGATAGCCATTACTTATTTGAAAATATTTATAATGAATGGCATTTGTTGGAAATTGTTAAGGATGAGGTAAAATTAAAAAAATTAAAATCCCTAAACAAAAAACTCCGGGTTTGTATGTTTTGTAGTGTTATTTCAATTTTTTCTACATTAATCTACATCGTGTTTCCATTATTTATTAAAAAACATAATTAATATGGTTTTATATGTTGAAAGCTTTGAAATAATCTTTCTTAAGTATAATTCCATTTTTTGTTTTAAAAAATATTTATTGATAATCAAGTATAATTCCATTTTTGGTTTGCATGATTTAATGCACAAAAATGAGGGTTCCGCAAGTCCACTATCTTGGATAGGTAGCTTGTATGGACAAGTGTACCAGGTCACTGTGGCTTTTCAATACTTTCATGCATATTTACCAAATTCCTTTGAATTGGTAAAAGCAAATTCCAAAAAGCAGTAGTTCTAGTTTCGTACGAGAATATTTGGTTGACCAAATTGAAAAAACAGTAGTTCTAATTCCATATGAGAATATTTGGTTGACTACATTGAAAAAATTAAAAAGAATGGCATAAATTGTTAACTAAAAACCTTAAACTCATTTTTGCATTGCATTCTTTTGAACAATCCCAGTTACAGCTGGGAATAGCAATTACCTAGGCTCACGACCACAAGAAGGTTGGTTTGTTCTTCTCACTCAGTTCTCTCTCTTATAGATGAATAAATTTGAAATTGAAGGTCTCAAAAATGATGCAGGAGCATCACCAGCAAATCACAAGCGTGGAAGACAACTGGGCGTACTAGCGCACGTTTTGAAATATTTTGAATTTCAAACCGATCAATGTATTAATGTGACATCTAGCAAAACTTTTTGAGTTATGAATGTCTTTAAAGATCAGAGGTCGAGCCATCACGGAAGGTGATGGGAGAATGCATTTTTTTTTATGGATCGGATCACAATACAAATTTGGAGCTTGCACTCTTATCTGTCTGACGCAATATTTATTGTAATAGGAGTTAAGTAGTTGATAGCATTTAATTTGGTTTAATATAGTGTAGAGTAGTTGGAGGAAATTCTCGAAGAACACCTCTTTGTATAAAGATTTGTAATATTGCCCAGAAAGGGTTGTTGATGGTTGATAATTGTTATTGTTGATCATAGTTGTTATGGAGAAAGGAGAACCAAGCAACATCTGAATCTATCTTATATAGGTTAAGGAGTAGTGGAGAACAATGTATGTATGTAAGTTTCAGTTGGACGAATATAACAGAGGAACATTATACCAAATTTTTATGGTTATGTGTCTATCTGAATGAATGGTAGAGCTCTGTTATTTTTTAGGTCTCGGTTAGTTATGTTCTTAAATCCATGACTGCATTTGCTTTGTTGAATGTATAATTCATTGTGAGTAGATAAATTTCAATCACTTTCTTTCGTGAACGAGTGCAAGGTGTTCATAGTGTCCACAAGGAGTGCGTGACCGAGTCAGTTCAGACTCAAAAGGCTCAGAGAACAAAGTCAAACTCATACGCCTGCAAGGAGTGCATCGATGTCTGCAAGGAGTGCGTGACAGATTTTTCAGACTCGAAAGATCAGGAAGGATAGTGTGAGTTAGTCACGAGAGATAAAAGAGGTTGGAGAACAGTCGCAAGGAGTGCGAAGTCATCTAAAAAATTTGAAGTGTGGAGAGAAATCTGTTGCAAGGTGTGCACAGATTGGATTCTTGACTAAGTGTCGAAGAGATTGTATTAGTATTTGTGTAATACTAATACAAATTTTTCCAATTGGAATTTTAATTGTTAGTTGTATCTTCTTTTGTAATAGGAAGACAAATTTGTCCACTTGGAATTGGAATTGTCAGTTGTGACTTATTGTGTAATACCAAGACAAATTTGTCGTGGGGTGCTTGGAAGCCAATTTTTATCTTTAAACATGGGGAACTGAAGGATTCGAGACAGAAAGTCCTCAAGGAAAGAGAAACCCATCGAAAAGGTAGAAGAATAAAGAGAAAATGAAATGTTATGTATGTCAAAGCGTAGGCTTTCAGAAGAGGGAAATCCAATTTCTAGCGGAATAGATGATATTGTTGTTTCTCCTCCATCACAACAAGCAAAGCGCAAGATTTTAATAGAGACCAATCCATGCAGTATCTCATCAAGACAACTTGTTGTGGATGAGTAGATGATGGGGGATTTTATTGAAGATGATTATACAATGGATGAAATTAGAGAGGCACCTGATGCGAGACATTGTGGTGAATAAGTTCATGTGGTGCAACCTCCTGTTAGATAGTGAGACGTTCCAGAAACTTGCCAATCCCATGTCCACTCTCCTCTCATAATTGATCCACCGGTGAAGGGAAAAGAAATGCAAAATTTTTAACTCCAGAGTAGGGAGGTCAAGAGTTCTAGAATAGGGGTTCATCGTCCTTACCTAGATTGAGTAGTGTGCGGCGAAGAAATCCTAAACACATTTAGGTGGATAAAATTGGTTTAGCATCACTTGAAGGTAAGTTACCTAACCATACTATTCGTAATCGTTCTTATAAAATCATTAAATAATATTTTGGACCAAAATCAGATGCTGCTAAATGTCAATTATTTTTGGCTTTGTTAAAATCTAGAAGTTTGACTATTGTTAGGAGAATTTTAGGCATTAAAACAATCAAAATTTTATAAAAAAATCATCATATT
>JZKD02S0140763.1:328495-341995 GCA_000966675.3 Picea glauca | reverse complement strand
TGGAATAACTGGATTGATAAAGAAAACAATATGTGATCAGTATAGACTTACTATGATGGTATCCATTTCTCCCTTTGCTATTTACTTGTTGATGCCTTTTTATTTCTCTCGTCGACGACCACTAGAATCATGCCAACCGATTGTTTCCCTTCGTCGGTGAGCTTGTCGATTTCCCTTTGGAGCCATTCTTCAATTGAGCTTCTCATGGGGGCCACGTTGATCTCATCCTGGATTTTTATGTTGAAAATCTTGTTTTCTAATTTCCTTAGAACGACAGAAATACTATGCAAAGCCTATTCAATTTATTCGTTCTGTGTCGAATAGTCCACTAGCCAGTTGTCCACGTCATCTTGACCATATTCAAGGATGTCGTAAAAATTTTCTAAAGACAACCCATTTAAAATATCAACTTTTTCATCGAAGGTTTGCTTGGTTAAGGACAAGGACTTGAGGATTAAATTTGGGTCTTGAACCTCGTTGGTACTTCCGGCTAAGTATATTTTGGTCAGGTTTCTGAGTAATTCTTCTTTCTCTGATATGGTTTGTTCACATGAGTCGACAATGAGATGTAGGTTCTTAACTTTCTCTTTCCAGCATGCTTTTAATTGTTTGATCCGGTTAGGGGAGTGGATATCTTCTTGTCTTCTTCTCAGATTTGACAAGTTGGTGACATGGTTTCCAAAAGGGATCACCGTCTCTAGATAGAAACATTTTTCATTCTTTAAATCCTCCTACAAATGTTTGTGCAAATCATGTGCCCTCGTTTCAAGGGAAGCTATATTTTGTGATGTTTCCCAGGCTTCAATAATTAGCTCCATTCTTTTCTTGATATTCTTCTCCACATAGCTTCTACAGGATGTGAGGAGGATGGAGGATCCTTTTAACTTGGCTACGGGGGTGGAAGGC
Organism: Picea glauca; assembly: GCA_000966675.3. Taxonomy (NCBI): domain Eukaryota; kingdom Viridiplantae; phylum Streptophyta; class Pinopsida; order Pinales; family Pinaceae; genus Picea; species Picea glauca. The sequence goes on along the minus strand of JZKD02S0140763.1, from coordinate 341,089 downwards.
ATGATTTTTGCTAAAGTACTGGCAAACAATGGGGTAGGAATCAAAGCTTCCTCCAATTCCCTGATTCAGTCGTTCAGTCTGGTGTTCTCCGCTTCAATGCTTCCAATGGAATCATCAAGAGCATCTTCGGTTGCTCGGTGAATTTGGGAGATTTAGGATGACTGCATGTTCCTAAGGTTAATCTCTGAATGAGATTTTCCTTTCTTATTTCTTACATCTCTCTTTTCAATAATTAAATTTTTAGATTAGCTGTCAAAAATAACGCTCTAGAATACGAAGGATTCATCTTCGTAAAAAATGTCAGTCTCAGCTATTTCCTTTATGGAACTATGGTGCATCACGTCCGTGGGCTGATCAACGTCACATAATATGTTATCCAGAGCAGTCTCAAGTTCCATGTCCTCACTTTTAGTTTGGGTCTCTTCTGCTTGCCCTACAATGTTTTTTCTCTTCTTCATCATAGGAAGCTTGTGAGAACTATCAATTTTTCCACAAGGAGGGTTCTTATCTCCTCCTTCGTTTGAAGAATTCTTGGTTTCTTTCTTACTGGGGTGGTTCGTTGGAGTGATGCTCTGTGATGTCGTGCCCTTGGGAATGTTAGTTGGGGATTGGACACTCTTCTCACCAGATCCTTTTCCCTATTGTTTGTACAATTCAGTTGTGCTTTGCAATTTCTCTACGTCACCATCATCAAGAGCAGGAGTGTTTTCATCATTGTCTCTGTCTTCGTATAGGCGTGTATGGATAAAAGAGCGTCTAAAGCCAACTGCTAGTAAATGTTCTAGAAAACTCCCTTTAGTGTCGAACCCTCTTATCCTTTCAACATATATTAAGGTTCAAGTTGTTAAAATGGCCTGTGAATTCGTCAATCTTGTTGACGTTCCTGAACACAAAGTCCCCGAATTTCCAAGGAAGAGGAATGAACTGCTTTTTTCTCTTCTCATGGAAAAAATGCAACTAGTAGTTGTATTGCCTTGCTATTTATGTAACAAACATCTTGTCTGTGATGTTACATGGAAAGAAATCGAGATTTTCCTTGGAGCCAAAAATCATTATTACACTATAATTTTCCATTTGTTCAAGTGTCCCCTTCCTGTCCAAAAACTTGGTTTCCTAGCCAAACATCTGGGGAGAATCCTTTCCTAACAATAAACCTTTTAAAACCGAGACAAATTCATTAAAAACCTCATAAAAACAATGGGAGGCCTTGTGCCTCCACAAGGCCTGGTACTAGAAGGTTACTGGGTCGAATTCATAGTTTACCTTCTTGGACAGAGACAGTTTTGGAAAGAGACAGCAATGCGCTATCACGAAAACCATGTAGGATGACATATAAAATTTATTCTCTTTTTTGAATTGTGACAATTGAGAACATATTTCAATGGAAATTAGATTCCCCCAATAAAAAATGGATTATTCCTTGACTGTGAAATATAAAATATAAATAACCATGTGGGAAATGCTTGTTGTGGACTCATGTCCCATTATTCTTGTAAACAACCAAGAAATTTCCCGAAATGGATTTCTAAAAGAACTAACCTGCAACTTTGTGATAACTTCAGGAACTGTTGTCGGGTCTTCCAGGAACTTGGGTAAGAGGTCCAACCTGTTATCATGTTTTTTTTGGAACTGCTTGCAGTCTTGTCCTCTGAAGGTCAATTTTGGCTCCGACAATATTAACATCTTGCGGAAGACCTGAGGTGACAAAGAAACAAGAGAATGGTCGCACAATTGAATAATTATTTGGCTTGAAATATTTTTTTTGACGCACTAAGAGACCACCTCCTTACAATCAAAAAATTCAGGGACGCAGCCTGCACAAGTGATTTCAGACGTCCAAATTAATTTTTTTTGGACGGAGCATGATGAATAGTAAAAGTATGCCCTGGACCACTGGAAGTTCTGGTCCTCACGCCCCAAGATATTCACTGTATCTCCACAGAACTATTGTCGAGTTGTTGCCATAAGTTTACGAGAACATCTATTTTCTCCATACGATGTTTGAAATGAACAGTTGGAAGGGATAATATAACCCTCCGCAAATCTTGGTCCAATGCATGTGAATGTGAGATCTCCTTGAGCCTTTCACTCATTAATGACAATCTCAACGGTTGTTGCATGATGAGATATTAGCATTAAAGACTAGTAATTGCATACTTAGAAGTGTGAAGGTGGCAGGTACGACGAAGAGCAATTAAGGATTGGATATTTTGTGAACCAATCAACGTGATGAACCACGAAAGACATTCCATGTTATTTGAGATGAAAAATCATAAGGGATAATATAATCCTCCGTAGATCTTGGTTTAATGCGTATTAATGGGAGATTTCCTCAAGCGTTTCGCTCATTAATGACAATCTTGATGGTTCCTGCATGACGAGCTATTAGCATTAAAGCTTAATAATTGCATATTTAGAAAGAAGTACAAAGGTGGCGAGGATGGGGAAGAGAAATTAAGGAATGGATAATTATCGAAAGCGGTCGGCTAGGCTTCAAAATAGGGTTACAAGGTATAACTAGGAGAGGTGAGGTCTCGATGGTCAAATTGTATGTCTCATAAGTTTTGATTGCAAAACGCATAACATGGAAGAGGGAATGATGGGGCAGTCTAGTAGTCAATTTGTATATTGCGGAACTCCAAGTACTATTTGTAGGCCACAGAACATTGGAAGCACAATTGTGAGGCCGCCTTTTCGGGAACCCGCAATCGAAAAAGTGGCTAAGTATGGAACAGGGAAATGGTAGGCCATACTCGTTTTGGCTAATATATTGAAATTTGTAATAGATATCCCATTACCTGGAAAGATCTTTTCTGTATGTTTCTGAGCAAGTTGTGTAGCGATAGTCAATGCGATTGTCTCATCAAGCCTTTTTCTTATTAATGACGATCTTTATGGTTGTTGCATGATGAACTGTTAGCATTAAACCTTGGTCATTGCATACTTGGAAAGAAGTGCGAAGGTGGCAGGCACATGAACCAGTGACTAGGAATTGGAGATTTCATGAACCTTCCAACCCGAGGATTCGCAAAAGAGATTCCAACAAATGGCCAAGTATGGAAAGCGGTCAGACAAGCTTCAAACTAGGGTGACAAGGGTTCCCCAGGAAACGTGACGCCCCAGCGGTCAAATTTTATGTCTTGAAACTTTTGAGAGAAAAATGTGTAACAAGGAAGAGGGGATGATGTGGGAGTCCGACAATCAATTTGTATATCGCAGAAGTCTAGGAGATCTCATCGAGACTTTCGCTCATTAATGGAAATCTTTACAGTTCCTGCATGACGACCTGTTAGCATTAAAGCTTACTAATTGCATATTCAGAAAGAAGTACAAAGGTGGCGGGGACATGGAACAACAATTAAGGAATGGCTAATTATCGAAATCGGCCGGGCGGGCTTCAAAATAGGGTTACAAGGTATAACCAGCAGAGGTGAGGGATTGAGGGTCAAATTGTATGTCTCATAAGTGTTGAATGCAAAATGCATAACACGGAAGAGGGCATGATGGGGCAATCCAGTGGTCAATTTGTATATCGCGGAACTCCAGGTACTCTTTGCAAGTCGCAGAACATTGGAAACACAATCTTGAGCCCGCTTGTCCAAGAACCCACAATCGAAAAAGTGGCTAAGTATGGAATAGGGAAACGATAGGCTAGACTCGTTTTCACTAATATATTGAAATTTGTAATAGATATCCCATTACCTGGCAAGATATTTTCTGCATTTTTTTGGAGAAGTTGTGTAGGTATAGTCAGTGTGAGTGTCTCCTCGAGACTTTTGCTTATTAATGACGATATTTACAGTTGTTGCATGATGAATTGTTATCATTAAACCTTAGTTGTTGCATATTTGGAAATAAGTACGAAGGTGGCGGGCACATGAAACAGTGACTATGAATTGGAGGTTTTGTGAACCCGCCAACTCGAGGATCCAAAATAGGGTGACAAGGGTTCCCCAGAAGATGTGAGGCCCCGACGTTCAAATAGTATGGCTTGGAACTTTTGAGTGGAGAATGTGTAACACGGAAGAGGGGATTATGTGGGAGTCCGACAATCAATTTGTATATTGTGGAGGTCTGGGTGTTGTTTATAGGTCACGAAACAATGGAAGTGCAATCTAGAGGCCTCTTTCCCGGGAATCCATGTTCGAAAAAGTGGCTACGTATGGAATGGGAAAGCGGACGGTAATAGGGAGGTCGATTTCGTAGATTGTGCATCCTGGGGTGGAATTGTAGATCACGTAATTTTTGGGTGCAATATGTATATCACGGAACACGGGGAAAAAATTGGCTAAGTATGGAAATGAGCGACAGTCGGTCGGAGTGTTGTAAATGGCGGTTTAATGCGTGTTAATGGGAGATGTCCTTAAGGTTTTTTCTTGTTAATGCCAATTGTTTTGTACCAGTGTGTTGAGTTGTCACAAGTAAAAGAATAATTAATGTGCATTGGAAGGGCGCGAAGGTGGTGGAGATGGAAGGTAGTGATAGATGCTTTGAAACTTTTGTGAACCTGGGTAGAGTGAAGCTTGTGAGTTCGAGGAGTTCGGGTTGGAATTGTAGATCATATAAGTTTTGGGTGCAACATGTATATGACGAAACAAGCGGTAGGAGAGTTCGATAGCGCCAACCCTGAAAATCGCAGCCATAAAATTGGATAATTATGGAAAGGAATGATGGTCGGTTGGACTTGTGATGTGAGGATATAGATGGAGATGAGGATTTGTCAGTCCGCCAACCTATGATCACAGAAAGGTGACTAAGTATATAACCATAAAGGGATAATAGAGGAGAACAAGAAAAGGGAAAAAGGGGTACGTATCTCACAGAACAACATATAACGTTCGTTTATTAATGCCAATATTTTCGAACCTCTGTTGTGAGTTATCACTAGTAAAATCATATTTAAGGGTGGGCGCCACAAAACTATGTCCTATAACAAATTATTCTTCCATGTAAAATGTAAGAAGCGAATTGAGCAGCTTTTATTTAAATCAAAGTGTTGGGCAGGGAAAGAAAAATATTGTCGTGCATGTTTAACTATGGATCAAAGAGCATCTTAAATTCTTGTAGAAAGAGGTTGAATTCATCTATCAATAGTTGTACAGGCAAATGAGTCAATTAAAAAAAAATAAAAAATTAAAAAAAAAAACAATATTAAACATTGGAAAACACCATACAACAACCTCAAATATTTTATATTCAGATAAACTGTGTTACAAAATACAACTAATATTATTTCCCAAAGTAGTTCTGTTGGAATTTGTAAAAAAAAATATAGTTCATCACATATTCTCTGAAATTTAAATGCGTTTTCCATAATGACTGGGATTGGGGCTCCCGCGGACCATAAAGAATATATGTACAAGAATCAATCTTGTAGAAAGAAGAAATTCGGCGATGGAAGACAACAAGACCTAGCAAAAAGAAAGACAAAATTGTCAATCCTGGGTTAATCCTTTCTAATTAAAGAGGTAGACTTAAACTGGATGAAGACATTGACAAAGACAGAAGAATGTGATTAGTATGAACTTACTATGATGGTTTCCCATGCCTTGTCATTTTCTCGTTGATGTCCTTTTATGGATTTCCTTGATGGTTATGGGAACCGTCTCAAGCGTCATTTTCCCTTCATTGGCAATCTTGACGACAACCTTTTTTAACCACTCCTCGATGTAGCTCCTAATGGTCGTCACGTTGATTTCATGTCAGATTTTTATACTGAAGAATTCACTTTCCAAGTCCCTTATATCAATAGAGAGGTTGTGCAATGCTTCTTCAATATCTTGGTTTTTAATCCCATAATCAACTAGCCATTTTTTTTCATGCCATCTTCACCATATTCAAGAATTCTATAGAAATTTTCAAATGACAGTATTTTATATATTTCAACTTGATCATCAAATCCTTTCTTGGTAAAAAAAAACGAGTTGAATATCAATTTCGAGTCTTGGACTTCATGGGTGCTACCAACTAGATCTATCTCAATTAGCTTATTAAATAGTTTGTCTCTTCTAGATATGGCCTGGCTACATTAGTTTTTCATGCAACATTTTGTACTTTGATAAGTGTTAATTTCCCTATGCCATCGAAAACTTGGGGTTTAAGGTGCCTTCCTTGTAATGTTCCTGGTCATCCACATCTGAGACAACTTAGAGATGTGATTCAAGCCCAATTCAAAGATGAGGGAGTGGTTTTATGTGATGTCAGCTTTGGGGGAAAAAAATATGTTAGCCAACAGAAGCTGAGACAAAAAATTCAAGTATCTTATGATTTGTATTCTCCCTGTATTCGATCGTTTGTTTGGTTGAAATGCCTGCCTAAAGATTTGTATGTTGAATTTATTTATTTTATTGTTTTTAATTGGAAGGGACATTCAAGTCACCTACAAAATTCTCCTTTTTTGAAGTATATAGATTCTTCCAACAACACAGATTTGGCAAGTGTATCAAATGTTGCAGACCACACTAGAATCTATCTTTCGTCAGTGGAGTGGCACATATCATGGCTCACAAAATGGTCTGGAATATTCAGAAGTGATGCCAAATATTACTCCATGCCTGAATATACTCAGAAGGAAATTATAAATTTGTATCCTCACAAAGGTGAGAAGTTGTATGAGCGGTTGAATCAACATTCTAAAATTACAGAAATTTCTATCTCAAATTTTGTTGAGCTACTTCTGGATGTAGTAATAGACTCGACAGACAACCAACTTCTATCTCAAAGTTTGTTGAGAGACCTCTTGATGTAGTAACAGACTCAACATACAATCAAATTTCGATCACTACTGGTCCTAATGTTAAGTGTATCAAGTTGTGACCCCGGGCTCTAGTTAGCTTCATCTTTAGACATCGACACTGGTGGTGACTCCAGGCTCTAGATACCTTCATCTTTGGACATTGACACTGGCGATGGAAATGGGAAAAGTGTCATCGATTGTAGAGTAGTTATTTGCAGTGAACAAGTAGTCTTGTCATTGTCAAAGAACTTATACTGCAGAGTTTTCAGACCTACAAAAGAGCATCGAATTTAGCGTTTCTTTTTCACGACAATTACAATGTTGATGTGAGTTCAGAAATCTTTGGAGGTTGTGTGTCCTGTGTGATGATGACCTCGACATTAGGTGCATGTCAGAAATTTATTATCTAGACATTGCAGTGTTAATGCAATTTCCATAGTCGATGACGGGTCGAATGCATTGCCACAAGAAATATTAATTGTGTAATTAATTTACGTCCTTGAAGGACGTGAATCCAAAACAACATCTAAAACTTTTTGACCAGTCGTGTGTTAAAAAAATACATTATTTTATATTTTAAAAAACAAAAAAATTGTATTATATATGTCTAACATTAGGTTGCACACATAAACATTTTTAAGTTAACTGAAATTAATATATAGTCAACTCAGATCCCCGGAAGCGATCAAACTCCTTAGAGCTAGCTTGTTTCCATCATGTTGGTTGGGATAGAAGGATCGACCACCAGGAGAAATAAACAAGCTAGCAATAAAAACATCCGTGCAAAGCCAAGTGGGGGATGGAAGCACTCTATAACTAGGAAGGCACTCTGTGCTTATAGACCTGTGATCCTGATGAACAACTAGAGAGTTTCTTGCGGCGAGGTCATGGCGATTTTTTTGAGAACCAATAAGGTTAATGCTTCAAGCATCGAACAACGTTTGGTTTTTTCAAATATTGGATCTACTGAAACAAAATAAATGCATTCTTTTTATTTAATCACGAGAAACAATAGGAAGATTGATATTCGGTGGAAATAGATCTGGAAAATATACTACATCAAGGTCTTTTCTAAAGAATGAAACAAAATCAATACATGAAGGTGGTAGTAAAATGTGATCTTCAGAAACCAAATCATTACCTGAATATGTCAAACTTCCTACAGAAGGTGGTAGTATAAAGTAATCTTCATGAATTGTTGCAAAGTCCATAGTCCATAATTCCTTCCCATTAACTTTTCTGAGTTACTTGTCGATGAAGGAATAAAAAACTTTTGAGATACCCACCTTCAACCAGTAGGAGAATATTCTTGCAAAGAGTGTTAATCTCTTTGACCCAAATGCAATTATTTGCATAGGAATAGTGAAAAAATGTGCAGTAGTGATATAAAGTTGATTGCATGTCGAGTCTGTTACTACATCCACAGGTCGGTGAAATTTTTTTAAGAAAGAAGATAAATTTATGTCAAGTCAGCCACTACACCCAGAAGTCGCTCAACAAAATTTGACATAGAAAGTTCTGTAATTTTAGGATGTTGATTCAACCACTCATACAGTTTCTCACCCTCGCGAGAATCGAAATTTATAATTTTCTTCCGAGTATATTCGCGCATGGAGTAATATTTGGTGTCACTTCTGAATATTCCAGACCATTTTGTATTCCATGATATGTGAGACTCCTCTGACGAAAGATAAATTCTGGTGTGGTCTGCAGGATTTGATACACTTGCTAAATCTTTGTTGTTGGAAGAAGCTATATACTTCAACAAAGGATCATTTTGAAGGTGACTTGAAAGTTTCTTCCAATTTCCAGTAACAAAGCAATAAGTTCAACATACAAATCTCTAGGAAGGCCTTTCAACCAACCAAAGAATCAAATACAGGGAGAATACCAATCATAAGATAGTTGAATTATTTTTGTCTAAGAATCTGTTGGATAACATAATTTTTTTCCCTCAAAGATGACGTCACAAAAAACCACTCCCTTTTATTTCAATTGGTCCTTAATGGCATCTCTAAGTTGTCTCACATGTGGACGATCAGGAACATTACAAGGAAGGCACCTTAAAGCCCAAGTTTTTGATGATAGAGGGAAATGTGAATAAGTATTTAAAATGAATGCTAGAGGATGATAATATAATCTTTCGTAAATATTGGTTTAATGATTTTTAATGGGATATGTCCTTGACCTTTTCACCTATTAATTCCAATATTTTCGAATATGTGTGGTGCATTGTCACTAATAAAGGAATGATTAATGTGCATTGGGAAGGGCGTGAAGGTGACGGAGATGGATGAGAGCAAAAAATTCTTTGAAGTTTTGTGATCCTAAAAGAATGGGAACCCGTGAATCTGTGACAACAAGAGGTGAAGAATCGACTAAGTATGGAAAGGTGGGGCAGAATTCCTTAAAAAAAATAAAGTAAACAACAACTTTTCTGAGTTCAAGATCCAAAAAAAAAAAAAGTTCAAACCCCATAATATTGACCTCTGCCAATTCGATATCAGGCGACTGGAGTGCATCTAGGGTGCCTGTGAGAAAATCAAAATCTTTGATAAATATTTGTTTGTTTTGCAACATGTGACAGTAATTGTGTCCTGATAGCATTTAAAATGAACACTAGGGGATGATAATATAATCTCCTGCAGATCTTGGTTTAATGCATTTTAATCGGAGATGTCCTCGAGCTTTTCGGTTATTAATGCCAATATTTTTGAACCTTTGTGGTGAATTTTCACCAATTAAAAGCATAAGTAACTTGTGTTAGGAAGTGTGCTAAAGTGGTGGGGATGGACGGGAGAGATAAATGCTTTCAAAATTTTCTGAACCCGGGAGTTCCCAAAACTGCGAACCTGTGACAACAAGAGGTGCATAATAGACTAAGTATGGAAATGCGGGGCGGTTAGACGAACGAGAAAAAACTCATCATAGGTAGAGTGAATCTTGAGAGTTCGTGGAGTCTAGGGTCATATTGTAGATCACAAATTTTTTGGGTGCAAGATGCATATCACAGAACATGGGGCATGAGAGTTTGATAGCGCTATGACAACCTGTAATATATGCACAGTATTAAAGAGGGACATGACATCAACACCTTTGTATATATCAGTGGGCTAGCACAATATTGCATTCTTACTATGATGATTCCTTAAAAAATATAAAATAACCAACAATTTTTTTCCAATTCAAGATCAACACAAGAAAATCATCAGATCCCATAATATTCTCCCATTAATGTGTTTTCATGGGAGATGTCCTCGAGCTTTCCTCTTATTAATACCAATATTTTTGAACCTGTCTAGTGAGTTTTCACTAGTAAAATCATAATTAATGTGCATTGGGAAGGGGCGAAGGTGGCGGGGATGGAGGGGAGCGAAAAATGCTTTCAAAGTTTTGTGAACCCGGGAGTTCGTGAACACACGAAACTTTGAAGACTCGACTAAGTATGGAAAGGCGGGGCGGTTAGACAGAGTCATCGTAGGTAGAGTGAGGCTTACGAGTTCGAGGAGTCTGGGGTCGAATTGTATATCACCGAAGTTTTGGGTGCAATATGTATACCCCGAACACGGGGCATGATAGTTTGATAGTGCCTACCTGCGAACCCGCGGCCACAAAATTGGCTAAGTATGCAAATGAACGATGGTCGGTCGGACTCATGATGTGAAGATATAGATGGATATGAGGATTTTTCAGTTCTCCAGCCCTGGAACCTGCGACCATAGAAACGTGGCTAAGTATAGAACAAGAAATGGATAATAAAGGGGAAGAAGAAAAGGAAAAAATGAGTAAGTATAGAAGAGGAAAAATAAAGGGAGAAAATAACTTTATCCCTCACACAACAACACTTAGTCTAATAATTATGAAGCCATAGAAACAATTTAACTATGGGAAAAAAATTGCCAGCTATGAAATATAGTTGGAGCTCAACAAACCCTAGTTCAAGTTCAAAGAGATCTTGTTTATATCTATTTCAACATTTTTTCAGATTATTATATTTTAATAGTTTTTTTGGTGGCCCAAATGTAAAACCATGTTCCAATTTGTGTTTCTCAAGGGGAGATGTGTTTGTGAAGACAGATTTCCTTGAACCACAATGCATGGGAAATGAAAGTGCAACATGGACTGTTTGTTGAGAAAACATTTTTTGAAAATCAAGCAATGTATTTCCAAGTTCACATATCATTTGCATAGTATCAATATGATTTTTTTCATGTTCTTTGTGTATTCTTCTGAATGCACTTGTCATAGATTTGTCAACCTTTTTCATGTATGAGGTACAATATGATGTTGTGGCATATTCATTGAGGACATAGTGTGTGTCTGTATTTTCATTCCACATAACTTGCTAGTCCTTGGAGAAAATGTTGTTCTATATATGTAAAAGTTTTCGTTTAAGGAAGACTGTTGGTTGTTTAAGTGTAGATTGTATGCCTTGGATGTACTCATCTTCTATTATATTTATCTCTTCCAAGAAGTCTTGGAAGCTCATTAATTCATCAAAGTGTTAGTAACAATTGTGGTATCGGGATTTTAAAGGGTAAGAGGGCCGAGACCTTTCGAGTCTCGAAAGACCGATGGGATCCTAGCCATTGATCTTGGCAGGACACGCGTCAGACATCAGAAGGAGAGTCGGGATTTCAGTCCATCGGAGGATCGGAGTTTCTGGAGGCAGGGAACTCTTACATAAGTGAATTGCGATACGCGATTTCTCGACCGAATCAGAGTCGTCCGTCAGCAGAGGCACGTGGCGAGAGATCCTGCAGAGTCGGGGATCGGGGAGCTGAAAGTCCCATGCACATGACAGCGGGAATCGCGATATCCCAATACCCGATTTCCTGATGTCGGGAGCAGCTTTCAATAGTGGAAAACAGGTGGCAGGCTTTGCACCAAGGAGCGCACCGTCGACAAGTCAACGGCCATGAGCCATCGGGTTTCGGGGAATCACAAGTTTCGTGGACACAAACATCGTGTCATCAAGAACGCCGAAAACCCGATGGAAATTTGGACCGCGGTCACACTTGGGATAGGTCATATGGACTATGGTCCAACCAGTAGGGGCTAGCTCCCAGGAGGAGGAGCTCATCGCACATCGGGATATCGGGGATCCCAGAGGCAAGGAACTCGTGCACTTCAAACTCGCGAATCCTAAAACCATGAAACCCCAAAACCTCATCACATGCTTCCTTGCTGCCACGTCCATCCCCGTGTCATGCTAAGTCATATTCTCTTCCCGACCCCTGTGTCTTGTCCACCCGGCTCGTGCACTTCAAAGCTCGTGAATCCTGCCACGTACATTTGCCCTATCATTTTCCCTCTGCCCATCTGTCCACGTGGCCTCTCCTCATCCCATATCTGCATCGAGCATGTCCAACTACCCCTGCCTTGTCACCATCCGTCCATCACTTTGTGTCAAGTCCCCCAGTCATCACGAAGGCCTCCATGTACTGTTGATACAGAGTCGACCGAGTCTTTCCCGATCTCAGTGAAGCAGTTATTGCAGTAGTTAATGGTGGTTGAACATCGTTTCCTCCATAAATGGAAAGCCCAGAAATGACTGTAAGCTTGTCAATTCATTCACAGGTCCTTTGGAACACGATTGCGTCTGACTAAAGTTCACGAACGTCCAAAGACTGCATGCACAATAAATGTGAAGACGTAATGTCTTCAAGGCGATGTCTTGATTTAGCTTCCAGTGTTTTTGTTCCAAGTATATGTAGGCATTTCTGCCATTTTTTTTTAAAGGTATCGATGGTTGAGCAGAGCTCCCGGCTGTAAAGTTTTAATGAAGCATTGTTGTTCTAGTTATGTATGAGCTTTGGAGACTTCTTGCCTTATGGATGCCAGTTTCTTTCATATCT
>JZKD02S0140763.1:300186-328445 GCA_000966675.3 Picea glauca | reverse complement strand
GCTATTATAGGATGATGTTGTAATGGATCACTGTAATAGTTACGGAGCCTCTAATCGGTTTCTGTGATTTATTTAACGCTGAACGACTTGGAATTGGAGGATCCAGTCAAGTCCCCTTTCAGTTTCTTGAAGCCCTGAACTAGGAGGATCCTGCTTTCAGAGTTTTTCCCCTACAAACTGCTGCAAGCTTGATGCCCAGAGCTGTTTGTTCACTTTCTCCTAATTCTTCCACCTATTCAACTTTAAATCAACCCACTGGCTGAAGTTGGGATTCCAGACCTCCTTCGTTCTTTACGTACCAGACTCAGTCCCTGAGTTAGAATGATATTTCCTCGAGTCTTTACCCCCATTCGATCACCATTTAAAACAAACCGTGACATTAATATGATGGGTGTCGGGCTCTACTCCTGCAAGCAATCCAGGAGTGACTTCTGACGCTAACACAAAGACTCAATGTTCTAGAAATTCAAACAAAGATTTAGATTTCTCGATGAAAAAATTGTCCTCCAAACTAATTGGCTCTATGATTCTCGTTGGCGGCACAAGGAAGTTGTATCTGAAATGTGATTTTTTTTGTTTATTACAGCTTCTTGTATGATAATGTCTATGAAATTTGGCAAGCCCTAGATCCAAATGATATGTGTTGCATGTCATGTATTTGTCCAGAAACTGCTCAATCTGTGAGTTGTTTCCAATTCCATAGACCGGTGCGCCCTCTATTGAAAAAAGTGCATGGTCATGCCCACTCAGTCTAATCTAGAATTCAGTCACAAAATAATATCCCAATAGTAGTCACAAAACAGTGCCTGGTCAATTCACTCACTGGTTTGTTGTTTGTTGCTTGCTCTTGTTTGCATCAACTTTGCAAGTTTGAAGCTCTGCATCCGAAGTTCGACCTTTTGCTTCATTTTGCATGGTTCAGATTCTGCATCCACCATTGGAACTACGTTTTTGGCGTTCTGCATCGACGAGAAAGTTTTAGTGCAAGGGTTTCACTCAAACGTATGGTTTTTAGGAACATAAAATATGAGGAGAACATTCAATTTCCTTTTTTATATCTCACTATGGGTGCAACAAAGGTGAGTTGTGTGTCGAGCATTGACATTCAAAGGGGAAAAAGATGTTTTGGAAGGAAACAACATGAAAAAAATGCACCAAACGTATGGTTTTGACTAACAGAAAATACAAGGAGAAATTTTGATTTCCTTTTTTTATATGTCACTATGCCTACGACAGAGGTGGGATCTCTATCGAACAATGATGTTCAAGAAAAAGAACAAGAAAACATCACACTCATGTTTCTCTGGTCGTAGTAGTCACATACGAAGATGTTCTGCAAGAGGATTTTGGCTCAGGCATTCCTAGTACTAAAAATTCTCACTTGCAAAATGGAAATAGAAAACAACAACCAACGAACATGAATGCAACGAAAACACTAATACCTACCGTTGAATGGGGAACGACATAAGTGCAGTCCCAATCGAGGATGCATAATACCTACCGCAACAATAGGTCCAATTGTGTATGCAGGACCCCAACCTTGCAAAGTTGAAGCAAACAAGAGAAAGAAAGAAACAACAAACCGGTGAAAAAGCACCAAGACGTCCAACTATAGTTACAGGACCTCAACTCTATAAAGTTGAATCAAACAACAATAAGCAGCATCCAGCGAAGCAACGAACAAGCATCAACCAACCAACTAGTAATGTCGGTGAAGAAAAATATTGCCCAAATTCACTGCAAACGAGATTGTATCCAAAAAATCGAAGGAAAATGTGTTGTAACACGTCTGTTAAGTAAACATTTTAGGTTGTGAGGCCTGTCAGGTAAACATTTAAGGATGTGAAGACTGCCCAAGGGCCTCCCACTGTGTAAACATTTAATAAAGTTGCAGTTTGGATGGTTGGGATTCTTCATCTGCGATTTAAACTGTGCTTCTGTCATTCCCCATTCATGGGTAAGTTTCACTACCATGGTTGCATCCCTATTCGTTGTTTTTTTTTTCTAGTTTTCAAGTAAGAATTTTCAATATTGGGAATGCCTCAATCAAAATCATCTTACATAATAACTTTGTATGTGACGACTACGACCAGAGGAACAAGACTGTAAGGATGTCTTGGTCTTGTTCATGAACATCAATGTTCAACACAGAACCCACCTCTATCACAACCACAATGACATAAAAAAGGAAATTGAATTTGTTCTCATGTAACCCAATGCAAGGATTAGTGATTTTAATGCATTCGAAAAGTTTCATTGAATGATTTTTGTGGCATTTCTGCGCATTTCAAGTCTGGAGAAAGCAATGATTATTATGGTATTAGATGGTATTTTTCTCAAATTTAGAGGAGAAGATATAAATCTAAGGCTTTTATAGACTAAGAATTCATAAGGCTTTTACAGTTTTTGTTGAGGGTTTAAGACTAGAATAAGACATAAAAATTTGGGCTTTCGCTAAGCCAAGAAAGCTAATGCCATGTTTGTTTTACAGATTTACTTGAGGGTTATGAGACTGAATTTCTATTTATATTTCAACGTTTCGTATATACTTCAGGTTGTACTTAATTCAATGGGAACTAGAATTTTGATGCCTCGAGATAAAATACTATGGTCCGGAAGGTTCTCCCTTCAACCCATACTTGTGCAACAAAATAACAACTTAATGCTCTTAGGGTTTGGAGGAGTAAGAAAAAGCAGCGCTAACTTGGCGAGCATTACCACACTAGAATTAGAATTAGATAAAAACCTACATTAAAAGGCTAAAGGAATGGCGTTACAATTTCCCCATATGCCCAACTACTTGGCCTGGCAGGCTGTCAATTCTCTCATTGTCACTAACGCATCATTAGAGATCATCATTAACTTGCATTCACCCATGATAACATTGATAACCTGCATTCACTCAAGGTAGCATTGATATTTCATGGAGACAACTAAAATAACATTGGGATCCTTGGAAGAACATCATGGCTAATTACTTTTGGTGGTTGCCTCTTGTATCCATCATAAGGATATTGAAAGATGTCAAAGTGAGAGATGTAGAGATGAAATGGCCACCCGCTTAAAACCTTGCAAGTTGTCATGCAATTATCTGTAAAGCTATGGAGCATCACAGATAAAATTTTATAATTTAATTATTAAATATGGTGAACATTATAAGATAATTCTATTATTTTTAATAATTTTATTTTAATAGATAATTTATTTGTAATTGATAGCCATTACTTATTTGAAAATATTTATAACGAATGGCATTTGTTGGAAATTGTTAAGGATGAGGTAAAATTAAAAAAATTAAAATCCCTAAACACAAAACTCGGGGTTTGTATGTTTTGTAGTGTTATTTCAATTTTTTCTACATTAATCTACATTAATCTACATCGTGTTTCCATTATTTATTAAAAAACATAATTATGGTTTTATATGTTGAAAGCTTTGAAATAATATTTTCTTAAGTATAATTCCATTTTTTGTTTTAAAAAATATTTATTGATAATCAAGTATAATTCCATTTTTGGTTTGCATGATTTAATGCACAAAAATGAGGGTTCCGCAAGTCCACTATCTTGGATAGGTAGCTAGTATGGACAAGTGTACCAGGTCACTGTGGCTTTTCAATACTTTCATGCATATTTACCAAATTCCTTTGAATTGGTAAAAGCAAATTCCAAAAAGCAGTAGTTCTAGTTCCGTACGAGAATATTTGGTTGACCAAATTGAAAAAACAGTTGTTCTAATTCCATATGAGAATATTTGGTTGACTACATTGAAAAAATTAAAAAGAATGGCATAAATTGTTAACTAAAAACCTTAAACTCATTTCCGCATTGCATTCTTTTGAACAATCCCAGTTACAGTTGGGAATAGCAATTACCTAGGCTCACGACCACAAGAAGGTTGGTTTGTTCTTATCACTCAGTTCTCTCTCTTATAGATGAATAAATTTGAAATTGAAGGTCTCAAAAATGATGCAGGAGCATTACCAGCAAAGCACAAGCATGGAAGACAGCTGGGCGTACTAGCGCACGTTTTGAAATATTTTGAATTTCAAACTGATCAATGTATTAATGTGACATCTAACAAAACTTTTTGAGTTATGAATGTCTTTAAAGATTAGAGGCCGAGCCATCACGAAAGGTGATGGGGGAATGCATTTTGTTTTATGGATCGGATCACAATACAAATTTGGAGCTTGCACTCTTATCTGTCTGACACAATATTTATTGTAATAGGAGTTAAGTAGTTGATAGCATTTAATTTGGTTTAATATAGTGTAGAGTAGTTGGAGGAAATGCTCGAAGAACACCTCTTTGTATAAATATTTGTAATATTGCCCATAAAGGGTTGTTGATGGTTGATAATTGTTATTGTTGATCATAGTTGTTATGGAGAAAGGAGAACTAAGCAACATCTGAATCTATCTTATATAGGTTAAGGAGTAGTGGAGAACAATGTATGTATGTAAGTTTCAGTTGGATGAATATAACAGAGGAACATTATCCCAAATGTTTATGGTATGTGTTTATTTGAATGAATGGTAGAGCTCTGTTATTTTTCAGTTCTTGGTTATTTATGTTCTTAAATCCAAGACTGCATTTGTTTTGTTGAATGTATAATTCATTGTGAGGAGTAGATAAATTTCAATCACTTTCTTTCGTGAACGAGTGCAAGGTGTTCATAGTCTCCGCAAGGAGTGCATGACTGAGTCAGTTCAGACTCGAAAGGCTCAAAGGACGAAGTGAAACTCATACGCCTGCAAGGAGTGCATCGACGTCCGCAAGGAGTGCGTGACAGATTTTTCAGACTCGAAAGATCAGGAAGGATAGCGTGATTAGTCATGAGAGATAAAAGAGGTTGGAGAACAGTCGCAAGGAGTGCGAAGTCATCCAAAAAAGTCGAAGTGTGGAGAGAAATTTGTTGCAAGGTGTGCACAGATTGGATTCTTGACTAAGTGTCGCAGAGATTGTTCAGAGGAACAAAGGAAAAATGAAGAAGGAAATCTCAAGAGGGAGAGCGACGAAAATATTCAAGGAAAGGAGTCCTTGAACTTATCGTAAAAGCTAGTGGGAAAGATTCGTTCTCATAAGGGGAGGAACGATCCCAGATCATTAGATCTGGTGAAGCTGTAACGAGAGAAACCGTGAAGTATTTCGGTACTTCGGAGGTTCGACAAGTTGAAAAATTGACGAAGGTCGAGTTGCGAAGTACGAAGTCGTAGATCAATCGTGGTCATTGATCACTACGGGTTACGTGGAAATGGGTTAAGGAATTCAGAAATTGGGAGACTGGAGGTTTTGAGTGAAAGGCCTAGAGTTTTGCAGGGTCGTGAAGTCCGAATCATTGTGGGGCCGACGGATCTGAGGAGACACGTGGCGTGAGTTCAAAGAATCGGAGTTGAGCGCTTCAGGAAGGAGTGAGGAAAGGATTCGGGATATACTAGAAGTCTGAACCGTGAAGTTAGTATACCCATGATCATAGCCGTGGTCTCTAGCAGAAGAGCCTATGTGTGTGGGTAAGATATTTTTGGGTGCTCGTAGAGACCCAAGGAGTCATTCCGACTCAGGAATACAAACGATCCAAGACCAATAGGTCAAGCATCCCTTTGGAGGGAAGGGGTTTTGCATCAGAGTGGTATCATAGCAGAATACATAATTGACTTCTGTAGGAAGGAAGATAAACGCCATCACAATGCCGCCTAGGAGATGTGTTGATCCACCTGTAGCCAAAAGAACTATGAAAGGGAGATGAGAGAACTATGTGCGAGGCTGGATTCCATGGAGACATCACAAAGGAGAGCGCCATATGTTGGAGATGTTAGCGAGGCAGAAATTGAAGAGGTCGAAGTTGCAGAAGTTGTAGTTGAGGATGCTACAGAAGAACGTTTGCTAAGAGCGATTGTCAAATTGGGTGCCAGAGTGAAGATTGACATCCATATGTATGAAGGAAATTTAGACATCGAGTAATTTCTTGATTGGATACGAGCAATGGATAAGTATTTAGACTATGAGGATGTCGAAGAGGAGAAAAAGGTGAGACATGTTGTCACTAGACTCAAAGGACATGCAAAACTATGGTGGGATGAACTACAGGCTAATAGGAGGAGTAAAGGCAAACAAAATATCAAGAGTTGGGATCGAATGGTATCCAACTTGAAGGATAAATTCATGCCCAAGGATTACCATATAAATCTGTTCAGGAGGATGCAAAAACTAAGACAGAGGGGGTTGACTATGAAAGAGTACACAAAAGAGTTCTACAAATTGAATATTATAGCTAGATAGAGAGAGAGGGACGAATAGAAATTTGACAGATACATTAACGACTTGAAGTATGATATCCAGGATGAAATCATCATGGTGATAGTTAGGACCGTAGAGGACGTGTATCAGATGGCGCTGAAAGAAGAGGATAAGTTGGCTAGGAAGCAAAGTCAACAAAACAAAGGTCGAATCTTGAACAAAGGCAAAGGAGTTGCCTAGGATAAGACACAAAATCCCAAGGATGAGGTGGATAAACCACATAGTCACTCTGAGAGAGGAGGAAGTTCTCGAGGAAGACAGAGTGGTGGTAGAATTTATTTTCCCAAAGGAAGAGGAAGAGGAAGAGGCAGAGTAGGAGAAGTAAGGTGTTATGCCTACGGAATGATAGGACATATGTCTTGGGATTGTCCTGAGAGAAAGAAAGGAGGTGAAGCTCACATCTCATAAGTGAAGAAGCGGGATGCTGAGACAAAAGGTGTAAAGGATGGGAGGTCCTTGATGATGAAGAAGGTTCTTTTGAAGCAAGAACCAGAAATTGAAAAGCCAGTACAAAGGAACAATTTGTTCAGGACAAATTGCAAAACGAAGGACAGAGTTTGCAAGGTGATAATCGATAGTGGGAGCACTAACAACTTAGCATCCACAAAGATGGTGGAAAAGCTAGAGCTGGAGACAATTGCACATCCGATGCCATATAATGTCTTATGGTTGCAGAAAGGTCATCAGGTAACAGTTACTCAACAATGCATGGTTGAATTTAAAATATGAGGATATAGGGATGAGATCTTATGCGATATGATTCCTATGGATGTCTGTCATGTTTTTTTGGGAAGACCTTGGGAGTGTGACATAAATTTTATTCATGATGGGAGGAGGAATACATACACCCTAGAGAAGAATGGTAGGACACACATGTTGCTACCAATTGAGGAAAAGAAGGTGAAAGATGAATCCAATGCGAGTATACTTCTCATGAGTGGGAAGGAACTCCTGAATGAAGTAAATAAGGAACAAGAGATACAGTTTGCTATAATGAGGAAACCAAGGGTTATCCTTACTAGTACTTCATTGGAGGATTTTCTCGAGGAAGTTCAGGAGCTACTAGAGAATTTTGTTGATATTGTAGTGGATGAGTTTCCAAACTCATTGCCACCTATCAAAAGCATCAGTCATCGCATTAATTTGATACCAGGAGAAATCCTACCGAATAAAATAGCATACAGGTTGACGCCTCAAGAGAAAGAGGAAGTGAAAAGACAGGTTCAAGATCTGTTAGACAAATGATTGGTTAGAGAAAGATTGAGTCCATGTGCAGTACCAACTGTATTAAGTCCAAAGAAGGATGAAGGATGGAGAATGTGTACAGACTCGAGAGCCATAAACAAAATCACCATCAGATACAGATTTCCATTGTCGAGGATGGATGACTTGATGGATTGCTTAAGTGGAGCCAACAATTTTTCAAAAATATATTTGAAAAGTGGATATCACCAGATCAGGATGAGAGAAGGTGATGAGTGGAAAAAAACATTCAAGACGAATGAGGGGTTGTATGAATGGCTTGTTATGCCATTTGTCTTAACAAACGCCCCGAGTACTTTTATGAGACTGATGAATGAAGTGTTAAAGGATTTCATTGGTAATTTCATGATTGTGTATCTAGATGATATACTAGCATTTAGCAAGAGTAAGGAGGAGCACTTGAGACATTTTCCATTGGTAATGAGGAGGTTGCAACAAGAGAAGCTGGTAATTAACCTGAAAAAGTCCTCTTTCTTGAAAACAGAGCTCATATATTTGTGTTTTGTGATTTCCTCAAATGAGTTGAAGATGGATCCCGAAAAGGTGAAAGTGATCAAAGAATGGTCGTCACCAAGGAATATCTTTGAGGTAAGAAGCTTCCATGGGTTCGCGAGTTTTTATTAGAAGTTCATCAAGAATTTTAGTGGTATTAGTTCTCAGATGATGGATACGGTGAAGAAAAGACACAAGTATTTCAAGTGGATAGAGGAGGCTGAGTGGAGATTCAACATAGTGAAGGAGAAGATAATTGAACAACTGATTCTGGTTCTGCTAGATTTTGGGAATACATTTCAGGTAAGATGTGATGAAAGTGGATTTGCAATTAGAGTTGTATTAAGTCAAGACAACATACCCGTTGCATATTTCAGTGAGAAGCTGAATGAATCCAAGAAGAAGTACTCCACATATGACAAAGAGTTATATGACATAATCCAAGCATTGAATAAATGGAGGCACTATATCATACCGAAGGAGTTTGTTTTGTATAGCGACAATCACGCTTTGCAATTCATAACCAGACAGGAGAAATTAAACCATAAACATGCTAAGTGGATAGAGTTTATGCAAAATTTCACTTTTGTCATTAAACACATTTCTAGGAATGCTAACAACGTTGCTAATGCATTGAGCAGGAGAATTTTGATTCTGCAGGAATTTCAAATCAAGACCTTGGGGTTTGATCACCTTAAGGAAATGTATCACAATGATCCATATTTTGGAGAAGCATACGAAGCATGTGCGAATCCCATGCTCAGAGACAAAATCCAGTGGGCCAAATATCTAATTCAGGATGGGTTGTTGTTCAAAGGATGCCAGTGTTTCATACCGAGATGCTCGATGAGGGAGAATTTGTTGAAGGAAAAACACAATGGAGGTCTAGCTGGAAAATTCGGCCATGACAAAACATTTTCTCAATTAGCCAATTCATATTATTGGCCAGGTGTGAGAGCACAAGTGAAGAAATTTGTGAACAATTGTAAGATTTGTCAGTATGCCAAGGGGAAGAAACAAAACACTGGGTTGTATCAGCCATTACCTATTCCAGAGAGGCCTTGGGATGCGATAAGCATGGATTTTGTATTGGGATTGCCTAGGACACAAAGAGGAAGTGATTCCATATTTGTGGTGGTGGAAATATTTTCAAAGATGGCACACTTTATCTCATGCCAGAAGACTAGTGATGCAACACATGTTGTGAATTTGTTTTTCAAAGAAGTTGTGAGACTCCATGGATTGCCCCGAAGTATAGTTTTAGACAAGGATACCAAATTTGTTGGTCATTTCTGGAGGACGTTGTGGAAAAAGTTGAGGACAGAGCTATCTTTTAGTTCTACATATCATCCACAGATGGATGGACAAACTGAAGTGGTGAATAGAAGTCTAGGATATTTGCTGAGGAGTTTGGTCACTGAACACCATAGTCAGTGGGATCAGATTCTAGCACAAGACGAGTTTGCATATAATGACTCAATGAACAGGAGAACTGGGAAAATTCCATTTGAAATCATGTATGGAATGAACTCGAGAGGAGTTTCGGAATTAAGAGATCTGAAGAAAGGTTATTTTAGGAGCGTGGGAGCTGAAGATTTCACCGCAAAAATGCAGGGACTTCACAATCAGATCAAGGAGAAGTTGAAGAATACCAACGGTGAATACAAATGCAGATCCGATCAACACAGGAGGAAGCTTGAATTTGAAGTTGGAGATCAAGTTCTAGCACATCCGAGGAAAGAAATATTCCCGAGGGGAACATATAATAAGATGAAGTTCAAAAAAATAGGGCCATGTAAAATCTTGAAGAGATTTGGTGAGAATGCTTATGCGTTAGAGCTGCTGGAAGATGTGGGTATATCACCCATATTCAATATTTCAGATCTGTATCCGTACAGAGAAGACAAAGCCGAAGGATCATAAGATCAAAGGAAGATCCAGTGGGAGAAACATATGTCTGTAGTAGAGAATCTGCATATGGAAAAGATCATAGATCAAAGAGTTGGTAAGAAGACCAGAAGGAAGACGTATTTTGAATACTTGGTGAAGTGGAAAGGATGACTAGTAGAAGATGCCAGTTGGTTGGTGAAGCAGAGATCCAGACGCATGAAATGTCGGTACAGGAGGTCATAGACGAGAGTCCATGAATTTTTTAGCCAAGGGAGTATGATGCAGGAGCATCGCCAACAAAGCACAAGCGTGGAAGACAGTTGGGTGCACTAGCGCACATTTTGAAATATTTTGAATTTCAAACCAATCAATGTATTAATGTGACATTTGACAAAAAAAATTAAGTTATGAATGTCTTTAAATATCAGAGGCCGAGCCATCACAGAAGGTGATGGGGGAATGTATTTTGTTTTATGGATCAGATCACAATACAAATTTGGATCTTGCGCTCTTATCTGTCTAACGCAATATTTATTGTAATAGGATTAAGAAATTGATAGCATTTAATTCCATTTAAGATAGCGTAGAGTAGTTGGAGGCAATGCTCAAAGAGCACCTCTTTGTATAAAGCTTTGTAATATTGCCCAGAAAGGGTTCTTGATGGTTGATAATTGTTATTGTTGATCATAGTTGTTATGGAGAAAGGAGAACCAAGAAACATCTAAATCTATCTTATATAGGTTAAGGAGTAGTGGAGAACAGTGTATGTATGTAAGTTTCAGTTGGATGAATATAACAGAGGAACATTGTCCCAAATGTGTATGGTTATGTGTCTATTTGAATGAATGGTAAAGCTCTGTTATATTTCAATTCTCGGTTATTTCTGTTCTTAAATCCATGACTACATTTTCTTTGTTGAATGTATAATTCACTGTGAGGAGTAGATAAATTTCAATCACTTTCTTTCATGAGTGAGTGCAAGGTGTGCATAGTGTTTGCAAGGAGTGCATGACCAAGTCGGTTCAAACTCGAAAGCCTCAGAGGAGGTAGTGAAACTCATACGCCTACAAGGAGTGCATCGACGTCCACAATGAGTGCATGATAGAGTTTTCAGACTTGAAAGCTCAGGAAGGATAGCGTGATTTAGTCACGAGAGATAGAAGCGGTTGGAGAACAGTCGCAAGGAGTGAAAATTCATCCACAAAAGTCAAAGTGTGGAGAGAAATATGTTGCAAGGTGTACATAGATTGGATTTTCGACTAAGTGTCGAAGATATTATTCAGAGGAATAAAGGAAAAAAGAAGAAGAAAAGATCAAGAGGGAGAGCGGTGGAAATCTTCAAGGAAAGGAGTCCTTTAACTTCTCGTAAAAGCCAGTGGGTAAGATTCGTTCTTAGAAGGGGAGGAACGATCCCAGACCGTTAGATCTGGTGAAACTGCAAGGAGGGAAACTGTGAAGTATTTCGGTACTTCAGAGGTTAGACAAGTTGAAAACTTGATGAAGGTCGAGTTGTGATGTCCGAAGTCGCGGTTCAATCGTGGTTGTTGATCACTGCGGGTTACGTGGAAACAAGTTAAGGAATTCACAAATCAGGAGACTGGAGGTTATGAGTGAAAAACCTAGAGTTTTGCATGGTCACGAAGTTCGAATCATTGTGGGGTCAGAGGATCCGAGGAGACACGTGGCATGAGTTCGAAGAATCAAAGTTGAGTGCTTCGAGAAGGAGTGAGGAAAGGATTTGGGATATCCCCGAAGTCCGAACCGTGAAGGAAGTAGACCCACGGTCACAGCCGTGGTCATTAGCGAAAGAGCCTGTGTATGTGGGTAAGATAGTTTCGAGTGCCCGCAGGGACCCAAGGAGTCGTTGTGACTCAAGAATCCAAATGATCCAAGATGGGGAGGTCAAGCAGACCTTTGGAGGGAAGGGGGTTTGCGTCAAAAAATCATTGAGAAATTGGATAAAGTTTTTGTGATATGGGAATATGCAGTCAAGATAATGGATTGATAAATTTCCCTCTCCCATAGATTAATAGGGATAATATTTTAAAGCTTCCAATGAAAAATGTAAATATTTGCAGTCGCATAAGTTTACAAACCCTTTTTCGGACACATGAGTTTACAAACCTTTTTTCGGAAACCATGGGAGGTCGAGGCAAGAACTGAAAGAAGGATCCACCATGGAAGGTATCCCACCATCAACAACCCCACCTTCTTTCACCCATATCGATAGACCGAGTAAGCAGTTGGCTATGGATTAGGTAGGGCGTTCCATGAATAACATAGATATCCTTATTGTGCCTACAATGGATTGTTTTATTTGTTTATGTAGTAAATGTTGTGGACATGGAGTATAGTAACATATATATCCTTCTTGTTCTTACAGTGACTTGTTTCATTTGTTTATTTAGTAAATTTCATGGGATTTTTAAGCATTTTTATATAAGCATGGTTGAGATGTTATTTTTTTATGTTTTCAAAATATTATATTGATCAATTTATACCACGTGTCAAGTTACACACCTCTTTCATACTAGCTGTATAGCCTTGCAATAAATAAAATTTGTATATAAATAAAATTTTAGTATGGAGTATATTTAGAATATCTTGTTGCAACTCTTCTTCGTCATTTTGATATTTATTAAAAAAAATCCATGAATGAAAAACAAGACCAAATCCATTTACTAAATATTATAACCCCAAAATTAATTGCAAATTTTAAATGTTGCTCCAACCCTACTAGCCACCAAATCAAATGAAATTTTCATAGAAGAATAATTTAATTGTGAAAATATCAAGCAAGGATGTAGGATCATACCCTCACTCATAGTTAGGGTACCGAATTTTCTTAGTCTAATTGACTTTGTCATTTGTTGTACTAGGGAAAGCCTTATAACCTTTATTTATAACAGTATGAAAGCTTAATATTATAACTCTATGAATTAAAGAAAGAAGAAAAAAATATTCTTGTCTCTTTAAAATTCCATTTTTTATCATTACATCAACATGTTTTTTTTTTTTTGACACTTGTTTGGTTTATAAGACCTCTCTCTCTTAAACAATGAATATGGATATTCAAATGTAATTATAATTTAATAAAAAAATTGATTAATAATTTTTGGTCTAGTTTTAGTGATTGAATTATTTCCATATGAAGGTTTTTAGTTTATTTTGTATGATTCATAAATCTACAAAACCATAATTTAAACAATTTGGTAAAATAACAACAATTTTTTAAACAATTTGGTAAAATAACAACAATTTTTTCTTTGATTAATTAATTTTAGTTCTAGACAAAGTGTGAAGCAATTGGGGTTGAAAGTTGAAAACATGATTAAGCATGTGATCTTGTTCTGACAGTTTCATTAAAAAAACTTGACCCCGCATTCCCATGTGAATTCCTTTTAGAAGTAGTTTTGCCCACACTAACAACCATCTTTAAGACCATTCACTGAAATAGTAGATAATTTTAGTGTAATCAGCGAATAGTTCAAAACTGCTTAAAAACTCTAATGTAATTTTAAGTAGTCAATTTTTTTTCTTATCAAATCAAATTGGAACTCGAACTTGGTAACTATGCTTTCATGAAAAAGTGAAACTTCTTATTTTACACGCTAATGTTAAGTCTGTAAATATTTGGCATCTAGACGATAACCAATTTTGCACTGAAAACAAAGCATATATTCGGCCAAGAGTGATTTATATAGATTTGGTGTATTTCTATTAGAACTTATTACAACGTTTAAATGTGATAACATGCATTTAGCAGAATGAGCCCAAACATATCATATTGAAGTGGACTGTGTTCATTTTTAATTTGAATTCACTTGTAAATACTATGTTCATTTTTAATTTGAATTAACTTGTAAATTATACATAGAAGAAAAACAATCACTCACAATCATAACATTGAACCAAGGTTTAGTTCTTGTTACATTTTAAATCACACTTTAAAATTATTTAAAGTATTAAAATCATCTAGTTAAGCTTCAAACATTAAAATATGTTATCAATATTTACATTAATAAAAATGATTAAATTATAATTATAAAAATGAAAACTTAACATTTCTTAGGAACATGGTTTCATTCGGACTATTCTATATACACCATTGAATAGTAAACAACGACTTCCAATATGCATGTAACCCTGCTCGTGCATTTGATTAATAAATATACCATGCAGTTCGTCACGGACTATGCTACTCAACGGCCTTGTTATCGAAGAATTTAGCAAATCTCAAAAGGGATAAAGTCGGGTTGGGAATACAATTTGATCGATTTCTTTATTATTAATAATAACTAGTATACCTTACATGGGGAAAGGCAACGCTGAAAAGAATAATATAGTTTTTTTAATAAGTATATTATTTTATGAGTAGCATTGTAATGGTATATTAATTATGAATAGAATAGTGATTTGTTGCAAGGTGTTTAGGTCAAAGTATGATTGATACGTATTTAGTAGTAAATGTTTGAAACTCTTTCATATCATGTATAGAAGTATGGACCAAGTCAAATAGTTCATGTATAGAAGTATGATTACAACATAGAAGAATCTAGAAGGTATGCAACAAAGAAGATAAGTGTGTCTTTTCTTGTTTTCAGAGTGAGACATAAGCAACATCCTTCATTTTTTCATAGCGTTCGAAAGAAAACGATGGTGCTATTCACATTCCTTCTATAGTAGTAGTGCATGACATTACTGTGAAGGTCAAGCCTTGACGTTCAATGTGTCCAATGTCAATGGTAGACCTTGTCAAGGTCATGCCTTGAGATTTATGGATAGTCAATGCCCATGCCATCTTAAGAGGGATTTTTTTCTTGTTATTCCTTTGTATGGGTTGTTGGATTACTGAGAGGGGGGGTGAATCAATAATAGCGTAATTACAATCATTTTTCTCCAAACAATCTAAGTGTTATATCAATGTATAATTATTATTCAGTAATGAGCAATAGGAAATGAACAATCACACACATACACATTACACCATTGTTTTACGTGGAAACTCAAATTGGGAGAAAACCACATAATTTTTTTTCTTATATGTCTTGAAGAATTACATTCATTGGAAGCACCAACTTCCTTTGTTTTCCAGCTGCAACTAGAAGGAGGCTCCAACCCCCTAGTTTCTCAGGCTACAACCTGAGGGAAGCTCCAACTCCCCAATTCTCTGGCTACAACCAGAAGGAGACTACAACCCCCTGTGTTCTCTGGCTACAACCGGAAGGTGGCTACAAACACCTATCCTTGCCCCGTACAACCGCCTTGAAGTATAAGTAGAATGATGGAACCACTGTCAACCTGTCACTGTGAGATATACTGTTGTACAACTGTATCAACCTGTACCACTGAACTGTATCCAATCTGTACAACTACCTTGTAATCAAATTGTACCTGAAATAAACATGTATCTACAAAAATACAATAGATACGCGACCTGTAGTGTTGCAGCCCACGTATGTGCGCGCCCTATATGTTATGCAGCCCACGTATGTACGCTACCAAACTTTTATGTAGCTTGCGTATGCCTTATGAAAACTAGGGTTTTCTTTTTCTTGAAAACTTCTGATCCTCTGTAACTTCTTTCACATAGATTTGTAACTTGTCACTATATCCAGACTGTAATGTACCCTATTCATGCATCCTCATATATAACATTTACTCAAGGCAAGTACGTCTCTCTCTAGTCATGTGTCATATAGGTATGTGCAATCATGAACAAGTATAATATCCCTCACATGATCTTAGTCATCAACCCCTTTCTGATATTCAGTCTCTCAATACATCAACTACTACACAAATATAAGCTCTCAACCATGTACCATAAAATCCCTTAGCCATATGCCAATAAATACAAAATGTGTCTCACAAGAAGTATCAATGATGAATATACCAGCACTGTATTTCTATAGATATAACTTATGTAGAAGATCCCATGAAGCCACTAGTCTCTCTAGGGAGAATCCTCAAATATCCATTGCCATTCCTCATGCACACATCAAAATCAAACTATTCATAGAAATAAGCCATACCTTTTGAACCAATGGATGGATCTGATGTATCTAAGAACTTTAGACCTTCCTGGGAGCTTGATCTTAGAATCTAGAACCTCTGCATCTTCATCTCTTCAAGTTTCCATGAATTTACCAACATGTATGCACCCTAATACACTGTCAGCCCGCGTATAACTTAGCATGTATGCACCTTGTACACAGACAGACCGCGTATAACTCAGCATGTACGCAGCTTGTACACAGACAACCCACATATAACTTAGCATGTATGCACCTTGTACACAGACAACCTACGTACACCTCATAAAATAGGGTTTTGTTGTAATTCTGAGAATTTCGCCATCAACCCTTCATGCTACCTAATACGTTCACCACTTCATATGTATCCACCAGTATTTACAAGAAGCTTTACACAAGAAAATAGATATACAATATGTACAAGTGTGTGTATAATGAGTGATCTTTGCCTCTTATTTATATCTTCATGTAGCCTTACACTTTCCTTATTTTAGGGATTCTTCATTTAAAATAATTTCTTTTGCAAAGCACTTTGACCCTTGGGGGATTCTATAAGACTTATGAGGGGTTATCCAACTTCATATGGTCATAACACTCTAACCGTGAGGAGTTATGTGACGTTCCACATACCACCAGAAATGGCATGACAAGCACTATCCATCTAGGATAGTTTCACTGACAAATTCATTATCCTTAATCTAATTATTCCTCAAATAAGCATGGGTTCTATCACTCCGCAAAGCGTCTTCCCGTGACGGCTTTCACCATAAGGGGACCACTTTGGAGTTCATCCATTTTTACTTCTTATCAACCATGACAAGACAATAATGAGTCATCTTTACATCAAACAAAATTGGGTCCATTACCTAAACCTTGTTCTACAGGGCTTTCTTCAAGGGTTGACATCAATGAAAACTAACCTTAATCAACATGGGTGGAATTGGTACATTCTTTGGTTGGGTTTGGTCCCATGGAGGGCCAGTGTATTTATCAAATTCCACAACAACGTATGTTGGCAAATATGGAGGGTTAGTTCCTGGTCCATATACAATTTGTATGACTACTCCAAGATCACCATTAACTAATCCAGCTTTTAGAGTGATTATTGGAAAGGTATTTGAGATAAAATATTGATGTAGATTATGTTTGTTGCAAAAGAATCTCCATAATTTGACCTCTATACTATACCCTGACATGTCTTTTAGTTGGAGGGTTCTCTTATGTGTCACTATTCCATTCTTTCTTATGATGGTTGTTAAAGGGATAATAGAGATAGCAATTCCAATAATATCAACTATAGAGTTGTTGACCAAAGTTGGTACCACATTAATAGGAGTGAACAGAAAGTTGTGGTTTGATATTGAATGATAATTCTCTAAATAGATTTCAATGGTTGAGGTCATATCTAGAGTTATTTCCCAATCATTTTTTAAGTGACTGAATTCTTTTTTTGCAAGCTTGATGTACCCTTTTGAGATGATGTAAATTTTGCCAATGTCTATGGAAGGATGGAATTTTTTTACTTGGATGTTGAAGCAGGTAATGCAGATTTCACCATTTTTTGCATCAATAACATCGAATCTAAATACATGGTCAAGTCCCTTAGCATTGGTGAATGTGCATAGATCATTTTTTCAAAGTACTCTCACTTTTAGAGTCCAGTCCTTTAGGGATGCATGCAAAGCTGCAATAGGTGTAATTTTTGGGGGTGTATTAGTAGGTTCTAATGGTCGTTTTGTAGAAGAACTTACATCTTCTATCAATGTTGGTGCACCAACAATGTCTTCTTGAAAATTATGCACTTGGATTTCATGCACTATCAAAATCCCACAGAAAGAATAAAAACAATGTAAAATTAGGACTTGTATTATTGGTAACATAATAGGGAATGAAAAATGTGGTTGGTGTGTGTGATGCATGTAAAAATTAAAGTAATGTGTAGAGGGGAAATCAAGATAATAATTGTATAAACTATAACTAAGCTTGAGCCATGGGAAGAAGGTAAAGTGAATACATACTTGTTTTCTTGGATAGATCTACAAGTGAACTCCTTTAGTTCAACCAAGGACCCTTTTTTTATTTGAGATGACATGAAATAGTGACCAAGTATTGAAGAAAATAAGTTTCACAATGTATTGGCTCCGTCGGATAGGACTACCGAGTAACGGTCTTCTAATGTTAATTTGAAGTCCACAATTTGTATAATAGGACTGGAAATAAGCTCTCCATTTCCAATCCTTGTAAGTGAGTTTGTTGTCAAAGCAGATGCAATACCTTTGATATTTTTTTTTAAAGTGGAAGTACAAGGGAACTGAAATACCACATAGGAAAAAAACAATCAAGGAATGTAGTAAGTAAAATATAATGGATACAAATTAAATTAAAGGAGAACACATATGCGAGTAGAGGAAAAAAAATTGTGTTAAAGTATGAACATATTTGTTGATGTATGGTTGTAATTATTTGGAAAAAAAAATGTATGTAATTTCGTAGCGATTAAGAAGGAATAAACGTGAGATGACAGGAAAAGAATAGCATGACATAGTAGGAGAGGAAATGTAAAACCTAAAAATGTCAATATATGTTATTATGTAAGGAAATACACTTAAGAAGGAATAAACAATGTTTTTTTCTATTATTTTTTTAAAATGTTGTTGACATACAATCTACATAAAAAAAATATTCTTTATTATTATTCACATAAAATTTAAAACCTGTACATGAGGGATGTAGACATGCTTACCACTCCAGACCAAAAGCTCCAGAAAGAAAAAGGAGCTATTGAGCTCACTGCAAACTGCTTCAATTCCTCCTACACTTGACAGTAAGGCCCTTAGAGCACTGAAAGCCTTGGCACAATCCAAGTAATGTTAGTGCTCTCCTTAAACATTCGAGGGATTGGAGGCAGTCTCAAGGATGCTTCCTTCAGAAGATTATTAGAGCGTTCAAAGCCCGATGTCTTATTTCTTCAAGAAACCCTCTCGGCAGACCATAAAGACAGAGATTTTGTGCATCTTTTCCGTCCTTCGTGGGTCTCGGCAGCTGTTAATTCCATTGGATATTTCGGTGGTCTGCTGGTGGCTTGGGATCCCAGCCTTTATAACCTGAGACCCTACCTTTCTAGTGGGGGAATCCTGATCCTTGGCCGATGCTTAACTTCAAAGAAGGAAGTTGCTTTTCTAAATATCTATGGGCCCTGCGCTGATAAACAGAGGTTCTGGTCAAATCTTGATAATATTGGCCTTCTCTCCATTCCAAATCTCATTATTGGTGGATATCTTAATTTAATTCTTTCGGCAGATGAAAACTGGGGTGGATCCTTCTTGTCGGGTCCTTCCGAAGCTTTCTTTAAAGCGCTCTTCGCTTCAAACAATGTGATTGATGTTCTGCCGAGTCGACTGGTTCCCACTTGGCGAAATGGGCGGTCTGGACCAGCTGCGATTGCCAGAAGACTTGATCGTTTCCTGGTTGCTGAAAGCATCTTGTCTTCATCGGGCTTCCCATCCTTGTGGGTAGAGTTCCCTTTTGTGTCTGACCATGCGCCAGTCCTCCTTCAGTTACGGCTTCCAGCGTTTCACCCTTCACCTCTGTTTAAGTTTAATCATCATTGGCTCTCGTCCGATGCCTACTCTGTTTTAGTTCATTCGGTTTGGAGGGATCCTTGTTTCCAAAATGAAGCCAACCCTCAATGGCGCCTCGTCTAAAAACTAAAAGTTCTCAAATCCAAATCGAGAGCTTGGTTCCATGACTTAAAAGCCATGCAAAAGGCAAGTTTAATTAAATTGGAATTTGAAATTTCTCAGCTTATTCACTATTCGTCTATTGTTGCTTTGACTGTGGAGGAGTCGGCCACACTGAAGTAGCTTGAAACATACAGAGCCTCCCTTCTTCTTTCAGAGGAGAACAACTGGAGATTGTGCAGCTGTGCTACTTGGTTAAAAAGTCGTGACACAAACTCAAGATTCTTCCATAAAGTTGCCAGCTTCAATAGAGACAAAAAGTTTATTTGGTCGATTAAAGGCAGTGGAGATGAGTTACTTAGTGGACAGAGAGCCCTTCAGGATGAGGTTGTTTCGTACTTCAGTCATCTTTACAAAAATTCCTCTAATCACGACCTCCGGGGGATGGTGTCTACGACCAGCCTTTTTCCCAGCTTCATCTTTACTGTTGAGGCTGTCGATCTCTACAAACCTGTCTCTCTGTCCGAGTTAAAACATATTCTGTTTCATTTCAATTCGGAGAGGAGTCCCGGTCCTGATGGCTGGTCGACAAAATTCTTCTGTTTCTTTTTTGACCTTGTTGGTTTGGATCTCCTCCAGATGGTGGAAGACTCTCGTATCACTGGTAAGATCGTGGGTAGTCTTAATTCTACCTTTCTAGTCTTGATTCCGAAAGAAAACAACCCGCTCTCCTTCAGTGACTACCGCCCGATCTCCCTCTGCAACCTCATTTACAAGTTAATTTCTAAGGTTATTTCAAACCGGATCAAGCCTTTTCTCGAAAGGAGTCTCTCAGCAAAGAAGTTGGGTTTCTTGCGGGGCAGAAGAATCCAGGATGCGATTGGAGCTGCCCACGAATGCATCCATAACATCAAGAAGAAAAACTTAAAGGCTCTGGTTATGAAACTTGATCTCAAAAAAGCCTTCGATTGTATTGATTGGGAGTTCTTGAGACTAATTCTTCACTCTGTCGATTTTGGTGAATTGTTCATTATTTGGATTATGTCCTACGTTACCAGTTCAAACTTCGCAGTGTTGATCAATGGAGAGGCTTCCAGTTTCTTCAAAAGCGAGAGGGGGCTCCGCCAGGGATGCCCACTCTCTCCCTACCTCTTTATACTGATAATGGAATGTCTCAGCCTTCTCCTCTCAAAAATTTTCACCGAGCACCACATTTCTGGCATAAAGGTCTCAAAATTCATTAAGATGGTACATATCTTGTTTGTCGATGACGTTCTTCTCATGTCGATAGCAGATTTATCAGAGTGGTTGGTAATCTAAGAGGTGCTTCAGCTTTTCTGTTTCGTCTCAAGTTTATCCATCAATTTCTCAAAATCCTCCGTCCACTACTGGGGTCTTTCGGAGGCCAAACTTCTCATCCTCAAGGACTCCCTCCCCTTCACCTTTGTAAATCTGATTGAAGGCTTCAGGTATCTCGGGTTCCAGTTGAAACTGGGAGCCTCCTCTTCGGAAGATTGGAGATGGCTGGTGGCTCTTTTTGAAAGAAGGATTAGTTTTTGGTGTAATAAATGGTTGTCCCTAGGTGGCCACTTCATCTTGGTCAAGTCGGTTCTGGAAAGTCTTGCTGTTTTCTGGATGTCCCTGGAAAAAATTCCAAACAAGATCATTATTCTTTTACGGAGACACATTTTCAACTTTCTGTGGAATAGCCATCCTGGCTATTTTTGCTTTCATCTGTGCAACTGGGCTTCTCTGTCCAAACCTCGAAGAATTGGGGGCTAGGGGCTCATGAACTTATCCACCTTCAACATGGCCCTCCTAGAGAATTTGTTCTGGAGAGCTGTCACACTTGATAGTATTTGGCACCGTATCATTGCTGACAAATATTTGGGCTCCCTGCCGCTTGTCAATTGGATCCGTAAGCCTTCTTTTCTGCTGAGGAAGGTTTCTCCTTTCTGGAAGGGCCTGGTTGCTTCCATTCTAGTGATTCTCCACTGGCTCGTGTGGAAACCTGGCGCAGACATTGACATTTGCATAGGCAGTGACAAAATTCTTGGATTGGGAGACCGGTCGCTCCTCTCCACTGAGCTGAGGTCGCAGCTCCGGATTCGAAATTATACTCACCTTTCTCAGTTTAAAATCAAGTCAAGTTTCCGCACTCTCCCCGACAGATGGTTGGGCAATGGTGAGTTACATTTAAGCGATTCGTTAGCCACCGAATGGGATCTCTTTATTTCGGCCCTCAAAGGCGTAGGGGTCACTCTCTCTTCTAGTCCTGATACTCTTCTGTGGGCTGGTGGAGATTCCAGGGGAAACATTTCTGTAAAGAATCTTTATTCCCCCCTTCTCAATCAACTGCATTTTGATGTGGATCGCTCGTGGTTTTCTCATCTATGGCGCTGGGCGATTCCTCTAAAGCTCAAATTATTTATCTGGATCGCTGGAAAGGAGAAAACGCTCACTTGGGACGTGCTTCATTAGAGGGGCTGGGAGGGGTCGGGGATCTTCCTTCTCTGTAGTAGAGTGTCAGAGGATATTCACCATCTTATGGTTCACTGTTCCTTCACACAGTCGGTCTGGTCTCTTTTTCTCAACCATCTCTCTCTGCACTTATCTTGAAGCGGCACCTCCCTCTCAAACAGCTTCACACGGTGGCTGGCACAATCCACATCGCCAAAGTATTTACCGATCCTCGTTTGCTGGCAGATTTGGACTGCTCGAAACCGAGCCATTTTTGACACTTTTCCTCCTTCTTTGCACGTGGTGCTTCACAAAGTTTTGGTCTCCTTCCACTGGAAACTGTCAATGGTAAAGCCTCCTACTCTCAAAGCCTGCGATTTTAAGATGATGGAAGGATACACCCTGGCTTGTTTCGATGGCGCTGCCCTATCCAGTGGAGGTTGTTGTGGGGCTGGTGGTTTTTTCAAAAATCATCCGTCAAGGATTACAATGTGGTTCTTAAACTGCGGAGTGGGCACTAACAATAAGGCCGAGCTCTTGGGTTTATGGGCTTCCCTCTATCTTGCTTCCTTCTGGTCTACCAGTCACCTTCATGTCCTTGGTGACTCGCGAGTTATCATTGATTGGATTTCTCAAAAGTCCAAGCTCCAAACTGTCCATAATGATAGCTGGAAGGAAAAAACGATGGAGCTGTCAAAATACTTTACCGACGTCAACTTCCACCACATCTCTAGATCTCACAATAGAGAGGCAGACGCCCTCTCGAAGAGGGCTTTAACTGAAGCGGTTGGTAGAATCTAGGTTTTCCATTGGGATAGAGGGATAGCGAGCCCTATCTCCTCTATAAATGTCTTTGAATGATATTGGTTGTTTCCCTATTTGTTGATGGATGGTTAATTGGGCTCTTTGCTCACTTGTCCCTCTTCTTTTGGACTGTTCCACCTTGGCAGTTTTGCTTTGTAAAGAAATTTATACCATATATAAATTTGAGCAATTTTCTCTTGGAAAAAAGTAGGAATATCATGTTATATAAAAACAAAGTGAAGTAATAGAATATAGTTATGTTTAGAATTTAGAAATAGTCATTGCCTTCAACTATGCGTTGATTTTTTTTTCTAGGTCTCTCAACATGAGTTTTAACATAGACCTTTCCTCGCCTTCAACTATCCCTTTATTGGGTTTTTGTTGGTATGCTTTTAATAACAAAAATTTGTTTCTCTCTACTTGTACTTGCTTTATTAGAAATGTCAACATGAGCTTTAAGACCATTTTGAGCTAATCGATGTTTTGGTTCATGTTGCAATGTGTCTTCCACACTATCATAGATTATTCCAAATCCTTTAGAGAATGAGCAGGTTGTATGAAAATAAGAGATGAATATTGTTTGTGTATCAGAAAAACTAAATTTTTTAGTAAGTTCTTATTTCAGCTCTGGTCTTGAAAGGTTCCCCCTGCCACGATGAACAACACAGATTTGAAATTGTCTTCTATGTTGTTGGAGGTCATAAAAAAAGTGTCGAATGCAAAGTGTATGTCGTGCTAGTGCATTCGCCATTGCTATGAATGTTGGTGATTTTGCAATGAGAAGGTGTCTATTTGAAATACTCTCAAGAGAATGCAAACATCATAGTTAGTTTTTTCTTGGAAATGCAAAAAAATCATTATTATAGTCCATAGTTTCAAAAGAATATAAAGAAGTTCAAGAAAAACAATAAAGAATATGGAAAATAATTGATATAAAATATATGTTTAATGTGTAAATAGAAAAATGGAAAGAATTAATGTGTAAATAGAAATATGGTGGAGTGAAGTTGAGATGGAGTGGAAAACATATTCATAGATTTCCTAAAATAACAAGAATAACATAATAGTGTTGGTAATGTTTATAAATATTCAATGTGACCTAATTCATATTAAAATATATAACCTAAGATGGATAATAATGTATATTATTGATGGTGGGTCCCTCGTTAAATGGGGTCAAGGAAATGCCCATTGTCAGTCTACCATCCAACTTGGCATGTGTAAGGGGGGCTTCATAAGTCCACACAACCCTTACTCCTGACGTAAGATAACATTTCTCACCCATTAAATTATGAGTTTGAATAGTAGTGTCAAATGCTACTCTATAATGTTTCCATCAATCTAATAAATAAGAATAAAACAATGACTATTCATGTTCCATGTTGATTTTGTGAATATTGAAGAGTTTGAACAAAAATAAGAATGTATAGATTAAACATATATAAACTTAATGTAAGAAATTTTAACATATCAACATTTGATATAATAAAACAAAGGATAATAAAATAATATTTGAATTTATATAAAGTATATTTAAGATTGTGAACAGGATAAAAGCATATAAAATAAAGTAATTTTTTTATCCTAGTGAATGAAACAACATGTAAATGATAAGAGAAAGTAACTTTTAACTGTAAATCTATCAAAATATATTTCATGATATACATAAATAGATAAAAGATTGTTTAATGTTGAAGGGTATATATCAGGGTTATGGAACATAAGTTGATACATGTAGTTGGAGCATAAATTCCTTACCTAGTATATGGGAAGGTAATTGGTAATGCATATTGTGTGCTATCTGCTCACCTTAAATACAATGGAAAAATGTCGAAAGTATTAACACTATATGAGATAACTTGACATGTAGTACCTTATTAAATCAACATTTGTAGCAAAGGGCGTCAGACCTTTGGAATGGTCGAACCCCTGCCGACAGACTCCATTCATCCTTTGCAGGGCTTTGAAGCGAAGGGCGTTAGACCTCTGGAATGGTTGAACCGCTGCCTCTTGTAAATAGAAGCCACGCACACCATTCTCATCATATTTGCCAATTTGTAACACACCCAACCCCTAAGTGCTCTTTTAAGGGGTGGGGCATCATAATTTCTCTTTCCTTAACGCTCTCTAAGTTCCCCTTCTTCCAAAGTGCAGGTTCTTCCAAACTTGCAGGCTTTTTCTTGGCCCCTTTGAGGGATTTGAGAAACATGCACTAGCTCTCCATGCTAGGCCCCTTCCTTCATATGACCTTGGGTTGTGACCTGATGCCTAATCAAAGGGTGCTTCAGAAGTTCAGGCGTTTTTCACTTCACTACTCGCCAATTCATTCGAATTCTGAATTGGTGAAGTTCTGAAATGATGGGAGAGGGATCAATGCTCCCTTCTCCATTTCCATATAAATGAACCAACAAAACTTCAGGCTAAGGCGCTTTGGATAGTTTCAAATCACTTCCCCTCGAGTCTTCTAGAGTGCCAAGACTCTAGACTATGCAATCTTACTCCATGCGTCCATAGAACATTAATGATTCTGATTTACTTCGATATTATGTGCTTTGGCGAATTCCCAGGTACTCACAACTGCAAACCTTTGAAGTGTAATCATTCTAGAGTATCATATCTTCTCACACCTGTCCTCTGAGATCGACGAATCAGGTGGACTCCGGCCTCCAGGCTCCAACTCCACTTTCTTCTAGAGTGACTTTTCTCCGAAGTAGCAGATCTTTTTCCATGCGTCCTCTTTTGCAGACAACTTAGATGACTTTGGGAGTCCTCACACCTCCATTATTCAACTCTTCCAGAGTGCTACTGCTTCGGAGTGCAGATTTGGCGACACTTTTCCTTACCAATGAATGACTTGGATCTGTTCCTGCTCCCGACTCTTCGAGAGTTT
Organism: Picea glauca; assembly: GCA_000966675.3. Classification (NCBI taxonomy): domain Eukaryota; kingdom Viridiplantae; phylum Streptophyta; class Pinopsida; order Pinales; family Pinaceae; genus Picea; species Picea glauca. The sequence continues at coordinate 302,635 of JZKD02S0140763.1, read as the reverse complement.
TCCCCACTCTACTCTCTTCTTTCTCTAGAATGTTATACCATCGGATCTGCTGACACGTGCTCTCCTCCATTAATGGTCAGGATTTACTCCACTCTTCGGGAGTTTGAGAGTTTTGCAACTCCACATGTTGAATCTTCCAGAGTGCTAAACCTACGAAGTACAGTATTTGGTGCCACATGTCTCCTGACGCCAACGACTAGGATAGAATCCAACACTTCGGATATTTTTGACAGTTATGAAGTTTGGCATCCAGGGGCTTTCATCTCTCGAGGCTCTGAAGCCATCAAGAGTTAGCTCATTTTGGACTTGGCACAGGGTTCCTAGACCCTGGTCATATGGATCCTCTGATGAATCTCGGGCTATAAGCTCTACTCTTAGCCTAGATTTGGTTAAGGTCGTGGGTGCGAGCCTAAGGTCTCTTGGGCTACTCGTTTGAAGGAAGCACCTTCCTAGCTCGCAAAACTTTAAGTTTTGAATCAGGGTGGAGTAATCTCGTGGAATTACCAAGATGGTAGTAGTGGCAAGAGGCTTTCTCCAACTTTGGAACGGTGAGGTAAATCCCTGGCGAAAACACCTTTGAGGATTAATCATAAGACATAATCTATCAAAGGAAGTGGTTTAAAGGAGAAATGTAAGGGCTAAAGATAAGAATGAAAATGGAGGAAGATATTGGGCAAAATTGGTTAATAATTTTTTAATTCAATGGATACAAAATTGGATATCAATAGATTTCTTCTAAAAATTATGGAGAAAAATCCTATAACATTATTTCAATTCAACACGGGAGTCTAACAAAGAGGTCATTCATCTTAGAAAAACTAAATCCTTTCATAAAGCGTTATCTTATTTTTGAAATATTCAACAATATAAGTATTAGCATTAGTGATTAAGTGCACACTAGCAGGTTATTGAATCTTCAAATACTTAGTACATTTTGTTGTTAGTAGAGAAAGGGAGTTAAAAGTTTTTAAAAGACTAATTTCCATTATTTCTATGAATAAAAATAACACTTTTTTTCAAAAAGAAATCTAACACTTTCGTGTAGCTTATATAAACCGCTCAATCACGAGAAGCACCTAAAACTTGTGATATCACTTTAATATGTCGCGTCTCTCATTGTCATACCTGGATGACAACTTCACATTTCTTCCCTAAAATTATTTTCCCTGCCTCCTGTTTTCATTTATCGATGCTTCCCCGTGCAGTTGGATGCCTCACTGCAATTTGACTTTTAAACTAATCAAGTTCAATCATTAAATGCCCTCTGGATTCATGAATGCCATAAAGAATCTGCACTTCAGAAATAATTTATGAATCGTGTCCCTTTATTGCAGTTTTTGTTCTTATAAATGTTAATTAATTTATTATTGTATTATTTGTTACTTTAATACATTAAAGTATTATTAATTTTTTAAATGATTTATTAATGATTTATTTGTTAAATGTTAATTTAAATAATAAAATATAATAATATAGTATTTACGGGTGTCCTCTACGGGCAAGATTTTAAAATAAAATATTTAAAACAAGCTACGTAAAGGCATGTGGCAGCTACACGTTACAAGTGTCTTTCAACGTGCGTGCAAAATTTTGTGGGAATTTAACGAAAGGATCAAAATTGAAAAAAGGTTGATCATTTGGGTGGGCTATTCTCGAAAACCCTCCCCCTCCTCTGGCTGGTTAACCAGGTGGAAAATGGAGGTTGGTGATGCACCTAAGAAGGAAGAGCGAGAAACACGTGACCAAGATCCCTTGCAGGAATATGTGGATAGATCCTGCACCCGCTTTTCTTCTGTAACACTGAATATGAATCCTATTTATTATTTGAATTTTACTATTTTTCAGATGAGTACGCAATAATTTAGCTTCCCCTTAATTCATGAATTCATTCCAATATTTGTATATTTTTTTAAATAATACTACATAAGAATCTTATTCATTAATCAAAGTTTACTTATTCTTTTTTTTTTGTAAATTAGATGGTTCCTTTCTATTTTCTATTTATATATGCAAACCAGGTTACATAAAATATTTAAACTATGGCCTCAACCTGTCCATAGGAATTCAGGGCTGAAAGCTGTCTAAGTGCTTTGAAGGYGTACCAAAATTGAAATTGTTTCTTTATCCTATACAACGCATTAGCTAGCTGTTCTCCTGCTTCAGCTTGTTCAATCTGATGATACATATCATAAGTGGTTACCACAACTTTTGATAGAGCTGGATGGATCATAATGGTTATTGACAGATTATGGCTGAAGATCTTTGTTGACAATCAATTGTAATGAGTGTAATTCCACATCCCAGATTGCTTGACGTGGACAAGCATCAATGGATCGCTCTGTATTATGACTTCCCCAATTGGCCAAGAAATCTGCAGCAGCATTGCCTTTTCGTTTGATGTGGCTAGGGAGTATATAGTGAACCTTCTTCAGCAATTTACTTACCTCTT
>JZKD02S0140763.1:271480-284119 GCA_000966675.3 Picea glauca | reverse complement strand
CATGTTATTGATTGGAGTGTGATTCAGGTAGAGCAAGAAGACGTCTTGCAAGTGCATCCGGTGCGCATATTGGACCGGAAGAGCAAACAACTCCAGAATCGAGCCATAGGGCTTGTAAAGGTCCAGTGGACCTGGTACAGTCCTGAGGATGCGACATGGGAGCATGAGGATGCTATGCGGAAAGAATACCCACATCTTTTTGAATATTTTGGAAATCTTGTTGATGTTGTGTATAGAATTGCAATGAGGACAGTGCAAAAATAAGGGGAGGTGATTGTAGTATCCCCAAGGACGAGTCTCTGTTGTAATTATGAATTGTAATTATGTTTATAGGCTGGTGAGACAAGTGTATATAATCTAGTGGGATTATGTGTTTGTTAGGTCGAAGAACCTAGGTGTTAAAGGCCAAGAGCCTGATTTTGTATATGTAATTATGCAGATCATTAATAAAATATAAACATCATTGTGTGTAGAACGACCACGAAGAAAGAGTGATGGGGGAATAAGCTTCCACAAGGTTGGGTAAAGGAGGAGGCTAAGTGTGTGGGCCTAGGGGCTAAGCTAGGGGGCTTACCTATGAAGGGGATAATAATTTATTATTATTTCCTAAAGGTTAAGGTGGACAATTGATGAGTGTTGTCCTAAGTTCCTGGGTAAGGGGAACGAATGCAAATGTAGTGCATGCATCTCTAGGAATACAAGTGTCGACCTGGGTGCATGCATTAAAAGCTGATGAGTTGAGCCGTGTTGGGGGTTCGTTCTGTGGAGTCTGGCGATTTTCCAACCACTCTCTAATGTGAACGAAGACATCCACCAGGAACCTTGGAATGAGTAACCCGTGAGTCATTCTTCCATCCTCTGTCTGAGTTAGCGGTTCATCCTGTCCATTCTTCTATCCACAATCGGAACCCAAAACCAGGAGAATCGACCTCTGCGTTTTGTTCTCTGGTCGCGCACCTTGAAAAATAGTGGGAAAAACCCATGGACTAATCCATTGTCTAACCTGTTCGACCTTTGCATAGTCACGCATCCTGAAACCGATAATTCGTGAGCCATTCTATGTCTTCTGAGGAACCCGACACATGGGTAATTTCCTTAGTTGTTCCATGTTTTAGCGTGGGCTGTGGCCGCCTGAGGTGCCATGCCCGTCTGTTGTAGCTACTGTCATCCCTATGGGAATGAGTGTCGAACCGTTGCTGTTGTCCTCACTTGGCTGGAGCTGAGTCGAGGAGTGTGTTGAAGAAGCGGGTTGTTAGGCCCGTGGTAGAAGAGGCAGGTTTTCGGGCCTGTGAGCAGCTCTCTCCAGGTGAGAGCGTCTGTTGCGAAGTAGTTTTCTCCCAGAGAGAGTCCAACACCAACTACGGAGCTCTGAGAATTCCTGATCCGACCTATTGCCGAGACCCAAAGAGGGAGGTGAAGCACCGAAGGACTGTTCTTGTGAAGGTGTATACTCCCGGGTGGAATATGCATGTGGGGAATGAGAGTCCGTGAGTAGTGGGCGTACGAAGGCTCCTGGAGAGAATCCTTTCGGTTGCACTGTGTAGTTTTTCTGTAACCTCAGCCTAGTCTAGGATTATCTTGCCTTGGGTGGAGCTTAGTCCCAGCTCGGGGGTGACCCACTACTGAGCGTGATGAGTAGCGTGTTTTAAGGCTAGGAGGTTCGTGGAAGGTCTGCACATAGTTGGTGGAGTTACTACAGTTTCAAAGATAAGTATCATTATGTGTTTAATTTAAATTAAAATGCATGTCTGTGATGCTTGTAATATTATCATGTATTTCATTGCAATTATATTTATTGTTAATTCTGTTTAAGTCTGTATGATGGCAGTAACTCTATGTTAAATGAATTAATTTGATTTAATATGCATGTTATATATAAATTTATGGGAATTTTCCCCGTAATAGCGTTGCCCGACAGTGGGGTTGATGGTCGACGACGTTACAAATTGGTATCAGAGCTTTAAAGGGTAAGTTAAGGTTGTGTTGGTAACGTTTCCCGACCTGTTGGTGGTCGGGGACGTTACACCAGTCTTTTTTTTATGGTTTGTTTGGATTGGTATGGAGATGGGAGGTTTCTTTGTTGAGGAGAAAGGAGACAGTTTGACTTCAGAAATCTCGTAAGCTCTAGTTATATTGCTTGGATGGATCGGGGAAGGAGATGGAGATGGATTCGCTCGGCTTTGGTCTAACTTTGGTTTGATCCCGAACGTATCCAGGGAAAGGAAAGAGTAGATCTCGCCCTTCTTCAGTGATTGAATAAATCAAATATGGTTGGAATGGTCTTATTGGTTAGCGCATACCACAATGGGGTCTTCAACTGGGGTGAAGTCGTAACGTCGAACCTAACCTATTGACAAAATCGAGCAAAGCAAAGCCTTGAGAAATATTTCAATCCCATTTCACTAATTTTTCATTCATTTCTCATAGTTTAATTTCCCTCTTGAAGAGTTTGACCGACACATTTTTCTTATTGAATTTACGTTTTTTCATTCGTCCAACCCCAACTAATTTTTCATTTGGCTTGGCTTCTTATCTGTCGGTAGTTTTCTCAGAACCCTAATTTAAGCCGCCCTCACCATGCAATTCAAGATGACCCTCACGCCCCCACATATTAAAGGACTTGCAACTCGTACTAATTAAACCGAGTCAATTATTTGATGATTTGCTTAATATTTAGAACGGAATATTGCTAAGCTAAGATCTGTATGCTAAATCTTGTCCATTACAGAATTTCATGCAGATATTTGGAACAAAATATTGCTAATCTAAGATCTCAAACAACACTTCAGTAAAAGCAGTCTATAATTCGAATTGAACACCTCTTTTTATAGTGGTGACACCAATGGGCTAAGGCACCGTCGAACTTTACACCGAAAAGGTAAACAACATAGGGCTTTGTGCTATTGCTCAAGTTGAGTCTCTATTGCTACAAGGTGCTTGGAGGTCATGTTGTTAGAAGGTACTTACTGGATGATCTTCAAATAAATTGGTCGAGATCTACTACATAATCTTCAAATTGAGCGAGGCATTGTCCATTGAACAATATGTATATATAAGTATTGAATAGATCACATGACTGACTTATCAATTGAATGGTTGCGTAAACCAACTTGTTCAGTGTTGTCGGTTGCGTGCTATCATGAATACTTAAGCCATTTCTTAATGCTTGTTTAATTTGTTTATCTTTGAAACAATTTTAATAAATATTAAATTTGTAAYACAAAACAACATTTTTAATAAATATTCAATAATTATATAAATACAGARAAGKGGAAACACAAATTTAGTCTAAATAAAAATTTGTTTAAAGTAATGGTAAAGTYTACAGAGGTATACATACCCTACCCCCTCTCGATTTGAACKTGTGACCTYTTAAAAAGAAACACATGTTCTTAACCTCACTYGGGTTRTACATACATTACCTAATATAMAAAATCCACCASCDACATGGAARGTTTATAAATTTRAATGATACACGTGTCATAAGMGAGATAAAACTCCCCCTAACAGAATTCCTTCCGTGTAATAATAAGAAGAAGATATGCATAGAGGGGAATTAATAGACTTTGTGGCCGAAAGGAATTATCATATCTTTACACGTCATGAGGTATAAAGAAGTAATCACTCTTGTTGATGAAGACAATACATCTAAACCAACGATGCCAAACCGCGTGGGCAGTTTTCATGGGTAAGCAGGCCCACTTATGGGGAGGCGATAAATTGCTTTTACTCAAATTTCAGCGATCATGATTTTTTTTTTAATTGAAATTTAAAATTTCATCATCATAATTATAATAAAAAAAATTGTTGTGGGTTTTGAGAATTTGGTGAGGACAAGGGATCCATGGTGGGAGATCGCTCCTTAGTTTGTTCATTCGTCAAAGTATGATGCCACACTTTTTTTAATAATTTCTTTATCTTTTATTTTTTAATTAATTAATTGAAAATCTTTAAATATATAAATTAAATAATAAGAAATGCAATAACTTTAAGTATAATAACTTAATTTATATAAATTAAATAATAAGAAATGCAATAACTTTAAATATATAAATTAAATAAGAAATGCAATACCTTCAAATATATAACGTCTCAAACTGAAAGGAAGGGCGTACTGATCCACCAAATGAGTTCCATATAAGGCTGCGGAGTCACGCTACTCTCTCAGAGGTATATTTCCCATCTCTTCTCATTTGTTTGAGTGTGGCTCCTTTACTCCGACTCGCAAAATGGAAACCAACACTAACGTTCAACTGAAGATCAATGAGAATGGTTGGGTTATTCAGATGAAGGAAAGTCTGGATATACTACAACAAGATATAGAAGAGGAGGAGGAGTCCCGTATGTCAATCTTTAATGTGCCGAAAGAGTTATTGGCGCAGAAACCCGAATCGTACACTCCTCAATCCGTTTCTATCGGCCCCTATCACCACTGGAGATCTGAACTCTATGATATGGAGCGCTACAAACTGGCAGCTGCTCGCAGATTTCAGAAAAGAATCAACGGAGACAAGTTTGAAGCTGTCGTTGTGGAGGAATTCAGGAAGCACGATTCGCAAATCCGGAGTTACTATCACAAGTTCATCGACTATAGGGAAGAAATCTTGGCGTGGATCATGGCTCTGGACGCAACCTTTCTTCTCGAGTGTTTGCAGTTTTATGTCAGACATGCCGATAAAAGCTCGGACATGGACGTCAAGCAGCTGGGACGAGTCTTACATCCGACTGGCGCCGGCTCCACCCACAACTCCATTTTCAGAGATCTGATGATGCTGGAAAATCAATTGCCGCTCTTTCTTTTGCAAAATCTTTTGGAGTTGCAGTTGGGTTCTAAAGCCAAGGCAGAAGAGAGGCTCTCCAGCCTGCTGAGTCTTGTGTGCCAAGAATTATCGCCTTTCAGCTTCAAGTTTCCCGAGGATTCAAATCTCCAAATAAACGAGAATGGGCACGTGCTCGAGGTGCTGTATTACGCTATTGTCCCTGTTTCCAGCAATCAAAATGCAAATTCGACTGAGGAAGGCAACAATGCGCCTGAAACAGAGGACATGTCAACCGTTACACAAGCCTTCAGTTTGCTATGGAAGACTCTCTCCTCTATTAAGGTAGGTCCCTTTCGACTTCTGAACGTGAGGCCTCTGCGATTTCTGATGAAGTTGCCCTTACGTCTTCTTTCTATTATTGGGAATCTACCTGTTCTGAGTGCCCTAAAGACACCCTTGGCTCTTTTGGTCGATAAAGATGACACCAAATCTGAGATGGAAGGAGAGGGGAAGGGCGAAGAATCCTTCGTTAAGATCATACCGCCCACGAGAGACGAACTAGCTATTCCATCTGTGGCCGATTTATACTCTGCGGGAGTCAAATTCGTTCCTACCAACGGCGACCTCACCACGATACAATTTGATGAGAAGACTGCCACGCTTTACCTCCCCAAAGTAAGGTTGGATACCAACACGGAGGTAATCTTGAGAAATCTGGTGGCATTAGAAGCTTCTGCGGCTTCAGGTTCGCTAGTTTTCACACGATACACAGATTTCATGAACGGCATGATCGACAGCGAAGAAGATGTTAGGTTGCTGAGAGAGAGCGGAATTATTTCAAACCACCTCCAAAGCGATGGAGAGGTTGCGAGCCTGTGGAACGGCATGGGTAAGTGCGTTCGTCTGACAAAAGTTGCATATCTGGACAAAGTTATAAAGGACATTAACACACATTATAACAGAAAATGGAATATTGTTGTGGTGGAGTTTTTGAACAAACACATATTCGGGTCGTGGAAATTCCTGTCTCTGGTAGCTGCAGCGATACTTGTGGTGGTCACTTGTTTGGATGCCTTCTGCTCCGTCTATAATTGCAAGAATTGGTTCAACCAGTCTGGCCAGTAAGGTAAAGCTATTTGTGTAAATACATTGTAATACTGAAAACTGCACCGCAGTCTCTATCTGGTTTTTGTTTGCTTCTTGCTGTGTTTTCGTTTGCTGTCGCTGGGCCCGAGGGACGGCATTCATGCCCTCGTTGTAATAGTACCGCTAAATATTAAATTCGTGTCAACTATTTTTACTGGGTCGGTCGATAAGATAATTAATCTCAAAATATAGAGAAATAACGAATTCAAATATATATTCGGAAATTTATTATACACGAGCTTAAATTTAAGGTCGAAGGTGCGTATTCGATTATCTCCGGTAAAAACATTGGTAAATACTCATTTCAAAAGTTAAAAACGTGCGGATCAATAATCAATTTGCAGGTTCAGAATAACTAGTGGAAAGGTAATCCGAGGCCCAGAAAGAATGCCAAGAACACAAACTTCACTCACTAACATAATTATTTTATATGTTTATGAAACTTATTGGTACTCACTAAATTATGAGTTATATTTATTTGGCAAAAAAAATTATATAATTGTTTGAAAACGTCTTAAATTTTGAAAACGTCTTAAATTGGGTGTTATTATATTGCTAAAATCCCCTTTCGTATGAAGAGGCTTAATTCATGATGTTGCCACCAATTAGGTATTGAACTTGACATTCTGAGGTGTTTTTATGAGTGTGAGGTGGTTTTATGAGTGTGAGGTGTTTTTGAACTTGACATTGTGAGGTGTTTTTATGAGTGTGAGGTGTTTTTGAACTTGACATTGTGAGGTGTTTTTATGAGTGTGAGGTGTTTTTCATAATATTTCTTGGTCGTTTTTTTTCTTTTCAATTCATCAAAATATATTGCCTTCTTCATTAACATTTTTATGGGTTTAAAGATACATTAAATTTACACTTTTATGCATATTAAGATACATTTAGATGGGGACTGTAAGTATTTAGATGGAGCGATGGAATTGGGTGGGAAACGGAAATTTGAATCCTGTAACGATACAGGCTTGGGCGACCATGTTGGAATGGTGAACACTGCTACAGGTTAGATCGACCATGGTGGAAAATGGTGGTCAAGGATACATGAATAGTTTCCTAGATCCCTAGGCTGTTATGGTTATCTGGTTTTTTGTAGTTCCATTGTAGTTTACTCATGGTTAGGTTAAGCCCTGGTTATCATCATCTGGATTGTTTACTAGTAGTCATTTTTTTTCCCTTTTTGGGAACTGGACTTGCGATCCCGTGAGTGCATTTTTTAGTTTCTTAGTTTATTTCGCAGAAAGCGGTTTTTTATTCATTAATCATGTATCTCTTGTTTTTCGGAACGCTCTGGCTATTGTCCTTTAGTGCATTTATTTGTTGTGGAACTAACAGTAGTGAAGTCCAGGTGGTAGGTAATGGCAACTAAATTCCCTCCACTTGTAGAAGAAAACATCAACAATCTGATGGATGTGGTAGACGAAGTATTATGGAAGGACTTCGGTCTATTCGAACAGGTGGATTCGAATGTTAAGCATAATGCTTCATTTATCACTTCATCAAAGATTGTGCAGCGACCACCTATATCGCATAGCACAGAGCATACCTTCTCCTTTGCTAACTGTTTGCAGCCGAATTCCAGCTTACCTGATACGAATACAATTAGTTCTGGTTATCTAAACAAAGGGACTAAGGATAAGGAAGAGCTTGGCAGTAAGTAGATAAATTCCACTGGTAAGGTTACTGAGAGGCAGGAGTACAACCGTAGGCTGTGGAAAGCGAAGAAAGCGGTTCATAAAATGGTACTTGGCTTAGACATTGATCTGGTCGAGACCTGCTCTTTGGCACTTTGTGGACTGGTCGGAAGGTTGTCGTATAAATACTTGTGTAATGTATCTATTTTGTAGTGGGTGTACAAAAACTAGAGAAAAGAGCTAGGATACTCCCCTGAGATAAGATACTTGACAAAGGGTTGGTTTGGCTTTATTTGCAGATCTCTTGAAGACTCTGCGAGGCTATTGGCTAAGATATGGGTGGTGGGTAGGAGTAGTATGATGATTAAAAGATGGAGGTTGGCGTTTAATCTGGAAACAAAATATTTCCAGAAGCGCCACCTTTCGGTATTACTCCCCAGTCTACCCCTACATCTGTGGACAGTGGCAGCCATGGAGGCAATAGGTAACTCCCTAGGCTCATTTGTCTCATTAGATGAGGTTGTAATGAAGGCACCCTCTAGAAATATGGGGGATATACTTGTGGAGATATACATTCACAATGTCTTACCAGAAATTATGGAGATTGATTGGAGGGGGCAAAGAATAGTACAGAGATTGGACTACCTCGGAATAATTTTCTGATGCAGTTATTGTCATGAAACGGGCCATCTGAGAAAGACCTGTAAGAGCCGAGTGGAAGAAGAAATATCTGAAAACACTGCACTTCAGAGGGACTGGAAGGAAAATGATGACGGAGTAAATTCAATAGGTCTGGACTATGATTTCTCGCAGAAGGAGTCTTCCCCATCCCTAGAGCGACTTGATACTTTATCTGATAAGTTATCATTGTACTATTCGACGCTTTATAATTCATTAACTTTAATGGAAAAAGTTATGATAAATACTTCCTCGGATGTAATATCCTCTCACCCTGTGAAATTAGAGGACTTAGGGGATGACAGTGGGTTACCAGGTCATAATTCTTTGGGCCCCCTCCCCTCGACTTACCCTGATAACTATAGGCAGGGTTTATCGATCAATCCATCAAGTCCACATTCTATAAATTTTGACGATCATACCATTCCGGTTGAATCATTTATTAATCCGGAACTTGCGGGGGCTATTGCTCTTTCTTTATCCCCTACTTATGCTGAAGTCATCCAGGGGACATATAACACCTCGGATGAGAGGCACTTGATTCTGGGGTACCAAGAATATGAGGAGGGCGATTCTACACTATCATTTGTACTTGATTCACTCATCCCATATTTGCAGTACAATAGTGACCCAACTCCTCTACCGACTTTTTTTGGGAATAGGGTGGTCAATCCTATTAGTTTAAATGGAGAACTTGGTGAGGCAAGCAACACAGATACATAACCTTCAAAGGCCTATGCTTGGTCTCGTGGTCTTGCGATTGAGTATTCTCTCGTAAAAATGAGAAGTTCTAGGAAAAAATTGTAGGCATCAATCAATTCTTCCTCTGTAGTGGATCCATCCACTTCTAACAGTGGGGCACTTAGAGCAATGAAAGCCCTTGCTAGGGCGAAGTAATGATTTACATGTCCTTAAATATTAGAGGGGTAGGTGGCACCCTAAAGGCTGCCTCATTCAGGCATACTTTGGATCTAACACATCCTGATATAGTTTTCTTGTATGAGACATTGGTAAATGAACTGAAATCTCAGGCTTTCATGATTAAGTTCCCTCCTACTTGGGTTTCATGTGCAGTGAGCTCTGTGGGGTCTTCGGGAGGACTTCTCGTAACATGGGACCCTATTCTTTTCAATTTATGTCTGTTTCTAACTCATGGTGGGATTCTATTGTCAGGTTTTATTAAAGAAACTAAAAGGAATATCAACCTACTGAATGTTTATGGCCCGTTCTTGGAGAGAAAAGCGTTTTGGACTACACTTGCAAGCAGTGGTCTTCTTTCTCTTAGGAACCTACTGATAGCAGGTGATTTAAATCTTACCTAAGCATTCAATGAGATATGGGGAGGATCAACTACATCGGGTCATTTAGCAGGAATTTTCAACATTCTCTTCCATGATCATAAACTTTTGGATATAAAACCTAATACAATTGTCCCAACTTGGCGTAATGGACGTACGAGTTTGGAGGCAATTGCTAAGCGGTTGGATAGGTTTCTAATTTCGGAGGATTTGTTTATGGAGGTCACACTTCATAGAACTTGGGTTGAATATCCCTTTGTGTTGGATCACACCCCCATATTTTTACAACTGGAGGAATCTATAATTCATAGAGCATACCCTTTCAAATTTGATGCTCAATGGTTATTGGAAAAATATTTTAATGATATGGTTAAAAGATTGTGGAAAGATCAGAAATACAGTCAGGAAGGTAACTGTCAGAGGCGATTTATTTCGAAATTAAAGGATTTAAAGGTATCTACAAAAATATGGGCAAAGGAGAAGAAGGCTCAGGACTCTGCGACACTCGGAAATCTAGAAGAAAATATTAAAATGCTATTACAAAGGATAGTGGGTGGTAATTTAACTCTGGAGGCAGAATCAAATCTCGTATTCCTAGAATCTGAGAGAAACAAATTCTTGAAAGCACAGGAAGACCTGTGGAGGAGTAGGAGTCGGGCTATATGGGTAAAAAGTGGAGACCAAAATAATAAATTCTTCCACCAATTTGCCAATCAAAGGAGAATTAGTAAATTTATGTGGGAGATTGCTGATAATTTGGGGACTATACACAAAAACCAGAAGGATATAGTGGCTGAGGCAGTAAAATATTTCAAGAATTTCTTCAACTCTCCTCTAGATGATATAACAGAAGAACAAGTTCGAGTGGAAAATCTTTATCCTAAAATGGTAGAAAGGAATGAAGCAGAGGAATTATATAAGCCTATCACTTTGGCAGAATTGGAAGCTATCCTAAAGTTATTCAAAAAAGAAAAGAGCCCCAGGCCCGATGGGTGGACGGTGGAGCTATATCTTCATTTCTTTGAGATTATGGGTGAATATCTTCTGGATTTGGTGGAAGAGACCCGGATTTATGGGCACATCTCAGGTAGTATCAACTCCACGTTTATTTATTTGATCCCCAAAAGTAATAAGCCGCAATAGTTCAGGGATTTCAGGCCTATTTCATTATGTAATCTGGTATATAAGGTGATATCAAAGGTGATAGCGAACATGATTAAACCTGTATTATCAAAATTCTTGTCAGAAGAACAACTAGGGTTCTTGGGAGGGCGCCAGATTCAAGAAGCAATTGGCACAACACATGAGTGCATCCACAGTATCAAGAAGAAAAATAATAAAATCTCTCATCTTAAAACTAGATTTACAAAAGGATTATGATTGCATCAATTGGGAGTATCCCATAATGGTACTTATTCAAGTTGGTTTTGGTACTCATATAACCAATTGGATTTTGGCTTGCATAGACTCGACATCTTTTGTGATTTTAGTTAATGGCGAAGCAACGGATTTTTTTAAAAGTGGTCGTGGATTGCGACAGGGGTGCCCGCTATCCCCATTGTTATTTATTCTAGTTATGGAGAGTTTGAGTCTACTGTTAAAATTCAACCAGAGACAAGGAATCATAAAAGGTATCAAAGTAGCTAGATTTACAAAAATATTACACATATTATTCGTTGATGATATCTTGCTTCTGACAAAATCATCAATCTAGGAATGGAAGGAAATTGAGAGAATTGTTCAATTATTCTGTCCAGTCTCGGGCTTATGGGTGAATCCGACAAAATCGACGGTACACTTCTTAGGGCTAGATGAGTCATACATATCAACTTTCAAAATTATACTGCCTTATAAATTTTCCGATTTATCGGTCTGTTTCAAGTATTTGGGCTATTATATGAAGTCAGGGGTTCAAAAAGCAATTGATTGGAGGTGGCTTTTAACAAAAGTGCAGAAGAAAATACATCACTGGAGCTATAGGTGGCTTTCCTTGTGGAGTAGATACATTTTGTGTAAATAAATATTGGAAAGTCAGCCTATCTACTGGTTATCTCTAACAACGATCCCTATTTCTATTCTTCATAATTTAAGGAGCATACTCTATAATTTTATTTGGAGTGGAAACATAGAAAAAATAAACTATCATCTATGCAGGTGGGAGCTATTAGCTCGGCCAAAGAAAAGGGGTGGTTGGGGTTTACACAATATATTTTCTTTTGGCAAGGCTTTGGCGACCTCGACATTATGGAGAGTTATTACAAAACCAGGTATTTGGCATAGAGTTTTAAAAGGTAAATACTTCCCCCACAACACTGTGAGAAATTGGTTGAGGTCAACAACTTTCCATTACCCGTCAGCATCCAAAGTATGGTCCAATCTTATAAAGTTTGTGCATCTCATCACAAATTGGACCAGTTGGAAACCCAGATCCAGAATCGAAGTGTGCTTGGGTAGGGACAACATTCTGGGTCTTGGACCCTCCTCATATCTATCCTCTAATCTAATAGAAGCACTCAAACATAAGAATATATCATTGTTAGCACAGGTATGGTATCAATAGGATCATAACACCTTCTTATCAAATTGGAAAGATAGTGGTGATTTGGGCTTAACAAGGGAGCTTTCTAGTGAATAGCAACAATTCCGATAGGATTTGCAGGCAGCTAGAGTGATACTCACGGAGAATGAGGATAAACTGATCTGGACAGGGGGGGATTCATCTGGTGTTATTACGGTAAAGAATGTATATGAGGCAATACATACAACACAAAACCTCCCTTTGGTCACCGGTTGGAGGATTCAAATGTGGAAATGGAATATTTCACAAAAGATTAAACTTTTTCTATGGATGGCTGGTTATAACAAGATAGCGACTTGGGAAAATCTACTTCATAGGGGTTGGAATTGTAAATCCTAACCTTATACAATATCTACTGCAAACTGATATTCAAAAAAGAACAGAAAAGATACAATGACAAATACAAACATTACACAGATATTTTTCACCTGGAAAACCAACATATATTATATTCATACATTGTGTTACATTGTTTACAATACAATATACATATAGGAGCCAGCGGCATCCAAAACCCTAACCCAATGACTTGGATTAGTCCAAAA
>JZKD02S0140763.1:251729-269268 GCA_000966675.3 Picea glauca | reverse complement strand
TACATTGTTTACAATACAATATACATATAGGAGCCAGCGGCATCCAAAACCCTAACACAATGACCTGGATTAGTCCAAAACCCTAATTCCTTAACCGGAAATAGAAAACCATCGGAAAAAAAAAACATGTGCTGAAAAACCACCTAAATATCATGCGGTCCCGAAAAATGTCGTCCCGAAAAAATGTTGTACCGGTTGGATTGGACCGGGAAGGTGTATTTTCTGTAAAAAGGAGGCGGAGGATAGCTCACACCTGTTTATATTCTGTTCCTTTATAAGTGCATTATGGAAAAATGTTAAGAGGCATACAAAAATTGCTCATAACTGGAATGTGAATAACCTATGTGAGTGTATTACAAATTGGATTGAGGCAAAGACAGGCCCACCTAGTCTTGCGACATACACTTGTTGGAACATCTGGCTAGAGAGAAATGTGGCCATTTTCGAGGGGAAGGAACCATCATTCACAACGGTTGTTATTAAATCTCTTTATAACTATCATAAGCCGGTAATAAAGCTTAAAAATGCTTGTCCCTGTTCCTGCTTGAACATTGATATAATTGAGTACCCAATAGTTTTTTTTGACAGAGCGAACCAAGGGGATGGAATATGCTACGTAGCTGGAGGGATTATAAAATTATCTGCATCAACGACATACAAATGGTTTGTGAACTATGGATATGGCACAAACACGAAGGAATAATTAATGGGAGCCTGAGCAACTTTACAAATAGCAAATTTTATTGACATTGAAAAGCTACAGGTATTTGGTGATTCCTCTGTTATTATCAACTAGTTAAATAAAAAAGGAAATCTCCGAGTTAGTGCATTGGAAGGATGGAAAAGGAGAATCATCATATTAAAGGAAAAATTTGTTGATGTAAACTTCTATCATATTTATCGTAATTTCAACAGAGCCGCAAATTATCAATCAAAAAGAGCACTAAGACAACCAAAAGGATGTATAGTGCTTCACAAGTGGATAGATGGAAACTAGAATTCTAAAAACATCATCAATATTTATTGAGGTTTCCTATTCTGATATATTTTTTGATCTACTTTTTTGATGACGATGTATCATGGGCTTCAGTTTAGTTATTGACACATTTCTCTCAGAACTTAGGGAAGAATGTATTATGACAGTTTAGTTATTGGCACATTTCTCTCAGAACTTAGGGAAGAATGCATTATGAACTTTTTTTAGTCCCGCCATGGACAACCTCCTAATTGACAGTACTTGAGACTCTTATATCCCGTCACCTGGAAATTTTTTGGGATTGTAATGTAGTTTTCAAAGGATGTTTTTATTTTGGGCTATTTTAAATAGTGACCAGTGGAGCCAATGTAAAAAATTATATACTTTAATATAATTGTGTTAATTTTCTTTATACATTGTATTTAAAGGTGGATTGTTTTTTTTTGATAGTGTAGAAGAACCTTCTTGATAAACCTTATGTTTTAAAGATTATAAAATTTACCAAAAAAATTATTTTCTTCTTATTTCTTGATATTTTGAAAAGTGATAAAATTTTGATATTTAGAATATTTTGACTAATTACGTCCAAAGGCTTATACCTATTGGCAATGGGCACGATTAATGACCTTTTAATCTAAAATTCTAATATGATGGCTAACAATTGAAGATGCTGGCATATTCTTAGTTGTCCTCCCAAATCAATGAATGTGATTTACTCTTCATAACTTCTTTGTATTTTTGAATGCATCCGTTAACCTGTTTACTTTTGAACATTTACCTAATCATATTAAGATATTGTTAATACTACAATGAAACCCATCATTGTAATTTTTGTGTTTAAAGGTACATTAAATTCACAATTTTATGCATATCAAGATGCATTGAATTAAAGGTGCATTGCATTTCTAAAGTAAAAAAAAATGATTTTCTTTTTACTTCTTTATATTTTTAATTGTGATATAATTTTGATGTTTAGAATATTTTGACTAATTTTTAATATATTTAATATATTATTAATAATTCAAATAACTACTCATCATTGACATTTTTAGGTGTTTAAAAGTACATTGAATTCACAATTTTATGCATATCAAAGTGCATTGAATTTAAATGTGCATTATATTTCTTTTGGATACTGTAGAATTTTGTTGATCAACCTTATTCTTTAAAAAAATTTAAAGTTAACACAAAACAATTTTTTTATTTATTTTTGATATTATAAATTATAATATTTAAAATATATTAACTTATTTTTACTATATTTTATATATTATTAATAAATCAAATAATGGTGAAACTTATCATTGACAATTTTAATGTATTTAAAGATACATTAAATTCACATTTTTATACCTACATTGAATTCAAAGATACAAATATTTTATATATTATCAATATAAATCAAATAATCGTAAAACTTATCATTGAAATTTTTAATGTGTTTAAAGATACATTAAATTCACATTTTTACACCTACATTAAATTTAAAAGTGCATTGCATTTAGTTGAATTTGAAAGCTGCATTGCATTTGGTTCTGATAGTGTACAATTGAGAATGTAATATAATCTTCTAAAAAAAAAGTTTGGTGAAACTTTACTAAATTTAAAAATGTTAATATTAATTTTTTATTATTTATATATGTTAATATTAATTTTTTATTATTTATATATTAAATTTTAAATTTTACTTATTTCAAAATTAAATAAAATGATAATAATTAATTTGTTTAATAAAATAATTATTTAAATTTTTACTTTATTTTATGTCACAAGTAAATGGTATTACTTTCTAAAATGACAAGTAAGTTAAATAAAATGATAATAATTAATTTGCTTAATAAAATAATTATTTAAATTTTTACTTTATTTTATGTTACAAGTAAATGGTATTACCTTCTAAAATGACAAGTAAACTAATGTGTGTATTTACTTTATATTTGATTATAATAATTAAAATTGTAAAAAAATATTTTAAAATAATTTTTATAATATAATTGAATAAGTTTTTATATTTTAAAAATGTTTTTTAAAAGTAAATAAAAAATGTGTATTAGTTTTGCCACCTTAAAAAAACAAAACAAGTAGATAAAAAGTGTATTAATCATTTTATTTAAATAATCTCATCCATAAAGTGATAATGGAAAATTAAAATCACAAAATTTAAAATTTAAAAAAGTTTTTTATTTTTCAAAAAAAATTGATAATGATATTTTTTTGAAAAGCATTGCAACCATTATGAAATGTTTTATTTAAATCTAACTAATTCCAAGTCAGGTTGCATAGATTTTGGTTAAACTTGCAAAACTTTACAAAATATCACAACATTTTGTTGGCTAAACGAAACTAATATTTATTCAAAGAGATGGTTTAACTCACACGCAAAAGGTATAGTCCATGCATGATGGGGACTAATAATTAATAAACAACTAATACAATTTGTTGTATGTCAAAATCGAGAGATAATTATGACAAATAAATGATTAACGAAATTATATTTTAATTTGAATTAATTTGCATATCAAATAATTTTTTTTTTAAATAAAAAATTAAAAAATTATATTTAAAAAAATAGAATATATATATATATATATATATATATATATATATATATATATATCCGTTATAATGAAAATTTTGTAATAAAATATAATCTACGGAATGTTTCCCATGTTGCTTGTGAATAATAGTTTTAACCAATTCATTATTGTAAATAATTATTTTTTTTAATGAAAAATTTGTAATGAAATCTAATTTAAGAGATGTTCTCCATATTGTTGTAAATATTATTTCTTTATAATGAAAATTTTGTAATGAAATCTAATCTAAGGAATGTTTCCCATGTTGTTTGTGAATAGTATTTTTAACCAATTCATTGCTGTAAATAATTATGTCTTATCAAGAAGATTTAACCAAGCATATATTAATATGGAACTAGCTAACTACTCAACAATATTCATAACAATTGATTATAATAATGTGTGAGGACTTTCTTTTATTAGGATGAATTTATTGTATTCATAATTAGTTTATATGATATTAAAATCATTCAATTTAATCTCTTTTTATTGTATTCATAGTTAATTATATGATATTAGAATCATTTAATTTAATCACCTTTACTTAGTATTCATAGTTAGTTTATATGATATTAGAATCATTTAATTTAATCACCTTTACTTATATATTATAAGTCAGAGGTAAAGGTATATATTCGAGCAAAGTTGCATTGGACATGCATTTATCTCAAATCATTATTCCTTAACCTAATACAAGCACCACGAGCATGTCATTGTATATATCAACTTAAAATACAAGGCAGAGAGACACTTTTGGATCTAAATTGTATAGAGTTTTTAAAAATTCAACGTGAGTGAACATTTTACCCATCAAAAATATAAGAAACTTTATTTTTTTAAAAATTATAATTTCATTGTAAAAACTTTTTTTTTGTCGTTTAGTGTGTAGGGTATTTCTATTGAAGAATTCTCGTTCTCGTGATTTGACAATGACAGATTATATGCGCAGCAGGAAATTAATAGAGTTTGTGGAGGAGAACAATTATCATGTGTTACACGTTGCACGTAGAAAGAAGTAATCACTGTTGTTGATGGAGAAGAATACACATAAACCAACCATGCGCGCATTTTTCATTGGTAGTATG
Source organism: Picea glauca (assembly GCA_000966675.3). Lineage (NCBI taxonomy): Eukaryota > Viridiplantae > Streptophyta > Pinopsida > Pinales > Pinaceae > Picea > Picea glauca. Next base: position 264,631 of record JZKD02S0140763.1, on the reverse strand, counting down.
CCCACTTGTGCAGAGCCGATAAATCACCATGTAATAATAGCATTAAACATATGTTTTACATGATTGTTGGATATGATTACTCTTTTTTCACTCTCTTAATGAAGCCAATGTCAATGTGCCATCTTAGATGGAAGCCCTTCCAAAATGCTTTTGTGAGTGATAATTTCTAGGGTTATTATTGCTCTATATTCTATGCCATTTACTTTTATTTAAATAAATTTTATTTTTTTTTAAACAAGTTTAATGATATTTAGTCTATCCATAAACTTTATAAGGCAGGACTATGTTATAAGCGATGATAAAACAATTTGATTCCAGCAAAATGTTTTACAATAATAAAAACTATGATCAAGTAAAATGTCGCTATGTTATAAGTGTTGATAAAAGCTACTTGATTAAGAAATAATATTTTACAATATATGGTGAATAAAGTAAAATGAAGAGATAGACTTCTAAATACAATGGGTTTAGTAATGATATCTATATTCATCGTATTACTAATTTTTATCAATTGTAAACATTTTTAATTTATAAATTAATAGACTAAAATTGATATAACAAAAAAATTACATAAATTAAATCAATAATTAAAGAATTGTGAACAGAGAGAAACATTAATTATCGTAGAATTCATAGATTACGTATCGTGTCGTCCGATTTTCAACGAGTCTAGCTCATGAAACGTGATCATTCATTTATTTAGTTATATTTGCACGTGTGCCCCAGCAGCGCAATTTGGTACATTACCCTGCCCACTAACTCTTGGTCACTGTGGTGGCAGAGATCACACTGGAAAATATAGAAAGCATGTGAAGAGAGTGTGGACACTGTACATTGTAGGTCTGAAACTGCAAGGAAGGGCTTACGGGCTTACGTTGTTGTGGTGGAGTTTGTGAACGAACACATATTCGGGTCGTGGAAATTCCTGTCTCTGGTAACTACAGTGATACTTTTGGCGGTGACTTGTTTGCAGTTCTTCTCCTCAGTCTATAATTGCAATAAGTAGTTCAACCAGTCTGGCCCCTAAGATAAAGGTATTATCGGTTGTGTAAATGTATTGTATTACTGAAAACTGCACCGCTGTCCAATCCAGGACTGCCACTTCCATCTGTTTTCCAAGATGATTGTTTGCTTCTGCTGTCGCTGGGCCTGGCATTCCTGCGCTCGTTGTAATAGAGCCTGTAAATATTAGATTCGTGTCAACTAGCTTTGTTACTTGGTGGGTCGAAAGATTAACTAGCATATATCAAGGAGGGAAAGGAAATATCTAAGTGAATAAGTGTGGTTACTTTGTTTAGTATCTTAAAGAGGGAAACTAAACATCTAAGTGAATTAGTATGTTACTTTGTTTAAAGATGATGAGATTTTGTTTTTAAAAGGGTTTAAAGCGATGTAGCCTCACATTATTAATGAATAAAGTTTTGGACTAGTGATCTAGATCTCCATTCTTTGTAGGTACATCTAATACATCTAATAAATCCTATACAACCTTTGTGTGAAATTTGGTGAATCCAGAAAGTTGAACTTGTAACTAAAAAAACAAATTGATAATACTAACTAACTAAATGGATAGTAAACATTTAAAATAATAATAATAATAATTATCTTTTTTGGAAGAAAATTTAAATAGATTTTTAATATTCTTAATGCAAAACCTTCCAAATCCCATAAAACAAACATATTTATAAAGTAACATCTTGGAATATAAAAGAAATGGCCAAGAGAACTCAAATAATTGTAAAATATACCATAATTGCAAAAGTGTTTTTAATTTGAGTTGCATATGTCAAGCTAATTTCATTGCTTCTTCAAGCTGAGCCAATTCTCCAATCCTCCACGTGTTATGTTACAATGAATTAAGAATGAAAGGAATGTGGAAGCTCATATAAATCAGGTGCACAATTCTTTAAAATGAATTGACAAGAAGATCCAAGATCTAATCTGATCTTAGTTTTCAATTCAATCATGTTGTCAAATTTCTATCACTTCTAAGAAAACAATGTGTATACATGACGAAGTTGATCTTATGCCTGGTTCATTTGCGGGGTGAAAATGCTTGTACATGAGGGAGTCAATCTTATGCCTGGTTCATTCACATGGGATATAAGAGACTCTACATGGCAGGATTCATCACATGTTAGTTGATGGTTGGGATGCTTAGAAGAGGTAACTAATCCCTGCCTTCCTGGAATGGTATGTTGCATTCTTGCTTCTTTGTGATATAGATATCCGACCACCTTCATAGAGAGAAGGTATGATCCAAGCAAACATGTTGATCCAGGTGGATATCGATGGCCACCCACCTTTTCCAACTGGCTCAAAACCGTTTTCTGGCAATTTTGGTAATTTACTATTTTTAGCAATTTTTCACTTCCAGAGCTGTTTTGAGGCCCTAAACAATGTTTTTTAGAAAAATGGGGATCAATATGGAAGTTCCTTCCATGTTACCCCCAAAATGAATCTCCTCGACGGTACCTTTCCAACGAGCTATCATATGCCTAAAACAAAGATCATATGCAAAAGTTACGACCCTGAGAAGTTGATGTACTAACTTACCCAAACGGGGCCCACATGACTTTTGGCGTTTCATCTCCTAGGGTTAAGTTTTTGGATGTCTAGGGTTTTTGGCATTCCTGTTTATTGTAAAAAGGCCTTCAGAGCCTCAATGTAATCATCTTCTTCTAAATGAGCACAGTCGTGAAATCTCTTCTCAGAGATAAGCCGCCACCATTTCAGCAAGCTTGTTTCCGCTGCATTTTACAGCTTCAATTTATTTCCTTATTGAATAGAAAACCAGTTTTACTGTATCTCTGCTATTTATTGTTAAGAACCTGTTAATAATCTGTAGTCATTTTGTTCTTCTCATAAAATCTGGATCAGTGGTATCAGAGTGGTCTGCTCCTTGTCATCTTAATGCATGTCCCCAACGAAATCGGAGCACAAAGAGTTGGGTCTCGAGCTTGTTTCTCTTGAGGAAAAAAGCTCTCACACGCCCAAATGACCTCTCATGGTAGGAGAAAAGAAAGATGACGGGACAAGAAATCCTTTCAAACTGTTGATTGAGGAAGCCCTCACGCAACAAAGGAACGAGATGATGGATAGTTTCACACAAATACTTCGACGACTACCAATAGGCAACGCATATTCTTCGAGCGGAGGCGCTGCCCCCTTGAGGGTACAAATAAACTTTGATATTCCTATATTTGAAGTTCAGATAAACACAAATGTTGTAGACAAGTGGTTGAATCTACTAGAAGGGTATTTTTCTGTCCATAACTTTTCGAATAGAGAAAAGATTACTTTTGTGCTCCTCAAAGTCATTCCCCATGTCAAAGATTGGTGGGAAACTTTCTGTGAGAAAAAGGAAACAGAGGAACCCTTTTTATTTACAGTCACGACCACCTGGGAATCCTTCAGGGATGCTATTAAGGAACAATACTACCCTGTCGTAAGTTATGACAACTTGTATACCAAATGGACCACACTACGGCAAGAAAGAGACCAAGCAATGCCATATTTCACAAATATCTTCCATACCTTGCACACCAAGATGGGTATCAAAGATTCAAAGTGTCATCTGGTGCTCTACATAGATACATCCAGACCAAAATGAAATTTCTGGACATCTCATCCTTGGGCGCGACCTACCGATATGCCATCAAAATCGAGCAGAAGCTCAAACAAAAGACGTGGCAATTTGGGCCTGGGAACCCCTCACAACAAAAGCCAGGAAAGGGAGGCCCCAACCCAGAAAACAAAGGACAGAGAAAATATGGATAGTATCAGGACAACCAGTCCAAGCCGCAACCAAAGAAGGACACTGGAAAGACAAAGAAAGATACCGGGAAGTGGTGCGTCTTCCATAAGAGCCCTTGGCATAACACTGTTGAATGTTGCTCAAAGCAGTCGCTGGTGGCCGAAGTTAAAGCCTATGAATTAGATGTGGGTTTTGAATTTGAGCTAGAACCAGAAAGGGGAAGACAGATCATTGACACGGAACCCAGTGCCACCGTTGCTACCACCAAGCTCTAACCTAGTGAGCTAGATGAGCCAGAAGAAGGAGAGTGCCTCTTCCATTCATAGATGTGGGTAAAAGGCACCCTGTTGCACTTCATCGTTGATAGCGGTAGCCAAAAGAACCTCATCTCAGCAGAGGTCATCAAGCGGTTGGCCCTACCAACAACGCTGCACCCATAACCCTACACCATTGGATGGCTCCACCAAGGAAGCGATTTCTGTGTCAACCAACAGTGCCGATTGTCATACGACATCAAGCCCTTCAAAGACGAGATATTGTGTGATGTTGCTCCTCTCGAAGTTTGTAATGTTCTTTTGGGCCAACCTTATTTATGGAAACGTCATGTTGCATATGATTCTAGGTCTCGTAGTGTTATTATTACTTTGAACAAGAAATTGTACAGGATACTCGAGGCAGTCCCACCTAGTGATATTTCCTTGATATTTGCTAATAAATGCAAGAAGTTCATCTCTCAGACAGGGAAGTTTGTCTTCTTCTTTATTCGCTCTTAGAATAAGCAAAAGATCACAACCACATCCAGGGTCTCTGTGGTCGATCTTTCCACATAGCAGAATCAAGTAGATAAGGTCGTGGAAGAATACTCAGATATCTTCTCCTTACCTACCGGGGTACCTTTTCACTGCTAGGTCAAGCAACCCATCGATCTGACCCTCGGCGCACTGCTACCCAATGGGCCAGTCTATCGCTGCTCTCTGTTAGAGAATGAGGAGATCAAGCGACAAATCCAAGAACTACTCCACAAGGGGCACATCCGTCCTAGCTCATCACCTTGCAGGAGGCTAATCGTGTTGGTATAGAAGAAAGATGGAACCTGACAACTCTGCATTGATTACCGAGATTTGAATAAAATCACAGTAAAAAATCGATACCCGATTCCCCAAATCGACGACCTCCTTGATCAACTCACGAGAGCCAAATACTTCAGTAAGATTGATCTGAAGTCTGGCTACTACCAGGTCCCGATAGAACAAATAGATGTATGGAACTGCCTTCAAGTCAAAGGAAGGCCCTTTTGAATGGTTGGTCATGCCCTTTGGTTTGAAAAATGCTCCAGCCACTTTCATGAGGATGATGGACTATATCCTGCAATCATTCACCAATACTTTTGTAGTGGTGTATCTGGATGACATTCTCATTTATAGAAAGACTTGGGTCGAACACTTGCAGCATATTCAACAGGTTTTGTACACCCCGCGACAACACAAACTATACACAAACTTGGAAAAATGCTCCTTTGGCATGGACAGGGTCCATTACCTGGGCTACATCGTTGATCAACATGGTGTACATGTGGATCCAGCCAAGATCCAAGTCATCTGTGACTGGCTAGCCCCAACCACACTCACTGAGCTTCAGAGCTTCTTGGGCCTTGCCAATTTCTACTGCAGGTTCGTTTTCAGATTCTCCCATATTGCATGGGCCCTTAGTAAAATAACCAAGGGTGATGGTAAGGATAAATTTGCATGGGTCCGGTCCCAACAACAAATGTTCGATGATTTGAAGCAGTGCTTGTGCTCAGCCCTAGTACTTTCACTACTAGACCTGCAACAACCCTTTGAGATCGAGACAGATGCTTCAGAATATGTTGTGGGCATTGTTCTCACTTAGCACGGCCACCTCATGGCCTATCATAGCGAGACACTATCAGATGTTGTCTGTAAGTACACTACTTACGACAAAGAAATTTAATCCATTGTGCAAACCTGCCGCTAATGGAGACATTACATTCTTGGGAAGGAGACAATCATCCACATTGATCATAAGACACTACAGTTCATGCAGACACAAGGAAAATTGTAGAATGACCGCCATCAAAAGTGGTCAACATACTTGCAGCAATTCCACCTCAACATCAAGTATAAAACAAGAAGCAACAATCATGTCATTGATTGCCTCAGTAGACCGCCAATCGCGACACTCACCACGATGCTAGACTCTTGCGGCCATGAGACTTATGGATGGCCCCAACTCTATGAGATAGACTCAAACTTTGCCACCACCTACCAAATGTTGGGTGCAAATGCAGTTGTCAATAATTTCCATCTTTAGGATGGCTTGTTATGTCGTTTGGGCCATATCTGTGTTCCATCAAGTGAGCAAGCGAAGATGATTTGGGAAGCCCACTACAGTTGGGTGGCAGGACACTTTGGTGTCGAAAAGACAGTGGCGATCATACAGAAAAATTTCTACTGGCCGAAACTTCTACAAGAGGTCAACAAGTATATCAGGTCCTGCACTGCTTGCGTTATTGCCAAACCGACCACTAAAAAATAGGGCTTGTACACCCCTCTTCCTACTCCCGACAGGCCATGGGAATCCATCTCAATGGACTACATGTCGGGCCTCCCGTCCACCAAGTGGGGAAATGACTGTGTTTTTTTTTATTGTTGATCGCTTTTATAAGATGGTGATTCTAGTTGCCTGCAAGAAAAGCACCACAATAGAGGCCACTTCCAAGCTCTTCTTTGAATGAGTCTGGGTACATTTTGGAATCCCACAAACCATTGTATCAGATTGGGATAGTCTATTTCTCAGCACATTCTGGTCGAGCCTCCGATCACTGCTGAACACCAAGCTCACCAAATCCACGACCTTCCACCCCCAGACAGATGGCCAAACCGAGGTCGTAAATCAAATGATTGTGCATATCCTTCGCATGTATAATTCAAATCACCCTCGCACATGGGATGAGAGACTTCCCTATGTCCAACATAGCTACAATCGAGCCCTGCATAGCTCAACTGGCCACAACCCCTTTCAGGTGGGGTTGGGATTCCAACCATTGGGTCCCATAGATGTTTCACTTCCCCTTGCTGTCACCTCAACCGACTCATCTCCTGCTCCAACTGAAGCTGACAAAGACACCTGGTTCATTGAGCAGATCTAGCACATCCGCCAATAGGTTCATGATATCCTACAGAAGTCTAATGACAAGTACAAGCAACACCATGATCAACATCGGGTGCCACATAATTTTCAGGTGGGCGACAAAGTTTGGTTGCACTTGTAGAAAGAATGCCTTACAGGACCCCATCAGAAGCTTCACCCACTCCGTTATGGGTCGTACAACATCATCAAGGCCATGGGGAATAATTCTTTTGAGCTCAACATTCCTCCTTTCCTTGCCCTACAACCAGTGTTCAACGTGGATCTCCTTCGCCCTTGTTTCCCACCATTATTGGACACCTCAGAAGTAGCAGAACAACCGACACCAACAGAGCTCAACCCCAACTACATAAAATAGGCATCCAGTGATCAGATTGTGGACACACAGATCAAGGGCACTTGACAACAAAGGATCTAGCTTTATTGAGTCGTCAAAGTAGGGCAGCTCCTGCACCAAGGAAAGTGGCTCACCCAGGGCCAAATTCAGTAAAAATTTCCTCATCTGATGGGGGGAATCAATGCAATGGATACCATTGCTTCCTAAGGAGGGAGGATTGATCCAGGTGGATATCGATGGCCACCCACCTTTTCCAACTGACTCAAAATAATTTTCTGGCAATTTTGGTAATTTACTATTTTTAGTAGTTTTTCACTTCTGGAGCTGTTTTAAGGCCCTAAACGATGTCTTTTGGGCTATTATACGCCTAAAACGGAGATCGTGTGAAAAAGTTACGACCCCAAGGAAGTTGATGTACTAACTTACCCAAACGGGGCCCACGTGACTTTTGGCGCTTCATATCCTAGGGTTAGGTTTTTGGATGTCTAGGGTTTTTGGCATTCTTGTTTATTGTAAAAAGGCCTCCAAACCCTCATTGTAATCATCTTCTTGAGAATGAGTGTAATCGTCACATCTCTTCTTAGAGATAAGCCGCCACCATTCCAGCAAGATTGTTTCCGCTGCATTTACAGTTTCAGCATATTTCCTTATTGAATAGAAAACCAATTTTACTATATCTCTGTTATTTTGTGTTAAGCACCTGTTAATAATTTGTAGTCATTTCGTTATGCTCAGAAAATCCGGATCGCATGTAACTCCCCTACAGTTATACAGAGTAGATTAATACTTATGACGAAAAAAATTATAGGTTACTACAAATATTACATGCCAATGTGCTTCAAGGCAAAGAGAAATGATTATAGAGGCTACATATAATGAACTAGGCCACCAAAAGTGTCCTATGAGATTTTTTTCTAATATTTTGAATAAGCCAATTATTTAAAACACCAGTAATCACCTATCATTTCTATCAACAACTCCTCCCAATGACTACTTGCTAAGTCATGTATCCAAATATACCACAACAGTAACCTCCAAATAAATACAATGCCCCTTATTCCATGTTCAGTGGAACCTATCTACATTAACATATACTGACATCCAATTGGTCTATCGGACCTTAAGAAGGTAAGGGATTACTTACAAATCTTTAGAATTTTGTTTCTGTGCTAGAGAAGCTTTACAAGATCACCATAATTTTATTTAGTTAAAAGGTTAGGAAGGTTGGTAGTGTGACAAATATTTTGAAATTGAGATCAAATCTGGCTATAGGTTCCACAATATAAGATAAAAGCGCTTTTCATCTTCAACCTTCTTAGTGTGACACAATTTTTTTTTTTATCTTAGAAAGACTTATTTTTTTCTTTACACTTGTCAAAACATACATATAATTTTGATATTCTAGATTAGGGTTTTGATATTCTAGATTAGGGTTGATTACATTCTTGTAATACCTTAATTTTATTTTTTCCTTTAACTCTTTAACTCTTTATCACATCACATTTTCTCCTTAATTTTGATTTAATGATATTTTTAATAGTATTTTTATTCTTCAAAATGGTGTCTTCCATGATTCCCCAATAACTTAGCTAAGACTCGGCATCTCTATATATAATTTAACTCTTTATCACATCACATTTTCTCCTTAATTTTGATTTAATGATATTTTTGATAGTATTCTTATTTTGTAAAATGGTGTCTTCTATGATTCCCCAATTACTTAGCTAAGACTGGACACACACACACACACACACACATTAGATTCCATCCATATTTTAATATTTATTAAAGTTAAATCTGATTTATGGAATTTAATATTATTTGTGAAATGTTTATTATCTTAATAGAATAATAACAATGTAAAGAGAAGAGAGTAATCTCCATGAAATCGAAAAATTTCCCAGATTCGGGAATGTTAAAAAAAATTGTTTCTACAAAAGTTCTATGGTAGTCATGAAAATGATGATAGAAGATAGAATTTATTTGTTTATTTGAAAAATATTTAATAGTAGTATTAACAGTTTAGTTTTCCGTATTTAATTATGAAAATAGTGAAAATTCTTAAATTTTGTGAATGAAAACCACACAAAAATATTCTATGCATCATTGAATTACATCCAAAGGTGCATTTGAACACAATGACCATTGCCAAGACCATCATTAGTACTATGTGCCTTATTCACACGAAATTTCTATAGTATGTGGAGTTGAATTTTCTGAAGAATCTAAATGCCTAAGGAAATATTTTGAAGGGTGGAGCACCAATGAGAATTCATTCATACAAATACGAGGAGATAGAACTACAACACAACTCAAAGTAATCTAATCTAGTGAAGTTATTTTCAACTATACTAAGAGGCTCTTTTGAAGCAACTAGAATCTGAGCTTTCAAATGACTTTGAGAACACTATGTTTCTTTGGGCACTAGATCAAGTTGAACGTGATGTGGTCATATCTCATGAAGTAGTAAAAAGGTTGAAGAAAATGAACAAATAGTGAGAAGAAATCATATATGATATTCAACTTGATACATTCAAGTAATTCTGTAATTCTTCTCACTTTGTGGCATTGAGCAATGCAAGCTTGACAAAATTAATGCATCTATTATAAATTATTGGACATTGTTGAGCCACTTACTATTTAATAAGGAATCCAGAGCCCGAACTGAGTGTGGAGGACAAGAATCAGAAGAAGGAGAAGCAATTGTCAATAAGTTTAAGAGAAGCAACAATAGCAGTAACCCTTCCTAGGTATCATTATTGAATTATATTCTCGTTTAGTTTTCTCTTCCATCAGATTGATCATTCGATAAGGGTTGCCATGGATGATGATTGGGAATCATAAGATTTTGTATTGGCTATTCTTGTAGCTTTTAAGAAGAAGGATGCTATGGATCTTGACATGGTTGGTTTGATATCGAACGGGATGATATATCACTATTTGGGATCTGTTGCCCTCGATAACTCTGTTAACAGGATGATATTTCACTTGCACAAATGGTCATGAACCCCATAGATGTTTTTCCGTTCATCTGTGAGAGATACAAAGAGATCTAAAGAAAAGGGCAGACTGGGTTAAAATGAAGAAACGTAGAAATTTGGAGTCAACACACAATAAGACACATGGAAAGATAATATTGGGCAATCGCTAATGAACAGGTGGAAATTTCTTATAGGGCTTCGACAGACTACTAAGACACTATGAAGAACCTCCCCTTAAAAACACTTTTCGTGTAAAAATGTTAAAATATAGAGAAATAACTAATTCAAATATATATTTGGAAATTTACTATACACTAGCTTAAATTTAAGGTAAAAGATGCGGATTTGATTATCTCCGATAATTTTTTTCTTCCAAACACATGGGTAAATACTCATCTCAAAAGTTAAAAACTTGCAGATAAATAATCAATTTTTTGGGTTTAAAATAACTTGTTGAAAGGTAATCTGAGGAAGGGAAAGAAGACCAACTACACTCATGTTAGGGTTACTGTATAGCTACCACTTTGTACTATGTTAAAAAGCTTTTATCAAATCTTCTTGCTACATAATTTTGTTGTGTTTTAATTGAAACTCGTTGATGCTTACTAAATTAGGAGCTATATTTATTTGGAAAAAGATTATATCAGTCTCCTAAGTGCTTGTAATGTCATCTTACTTTTTATAAATACAATAAATTCAACATTTAATTAAATAAAAGTATTATAACATTTATTTAAATATTGTAGAATTATTTTTTCTATAAAGTTGAGATTATGTTAATAGTATCGTTATGTTGCAAAAGGTTTTTGAGTTTCTTTTTATCTTATGATTGTGTTGGACTTGCATACTTATTTATTAGGGAAAATTTTAAGGAGACATGTTGATAGTTAGTGTAGAAAGTTTAGAGAAGCTTACTAATTCTTAAAATGACAAGTATAAAATGTTTGATGATATTTTTGTAAAAATATTCAAACTTTGAAAGATTTTACATAGTTTCGCTCATATATTAAGCATTCCCTAATATCTCTAGCCACCCCTACCGTTATATATTAAGCATTTCCTAATATCTTTCTCCATGTCTTGGGGTCTTAGCTCAGGTGGTTGGGTAGGATATTTGTTATTCTCCCCACCCGAGTTCAAATCCCTCAAAGTGGACATGTCGACACATTATGGTAAGGCTAGAAGGGTATATGCCCCCTAGGATAAAAGTTCCACCTCAAGGTTCACCTTAGATGTGCTTCAAGACTCCTTGGCCCTTGTTAAGTCTAAGTGTTTGGTATATCTATATTGTGGATTGTTGGATCTCTTAGGTCACTTTCATATAATAAACATTCTCTAATATTTCCCCGCACCCTCACCCTCACCCTCACCCTCATATATATGAACATTCCCTAATATCAACCTCCACCCCCTACCCTAATATATATATATTTGGGAATGCTTAATAGGGTGGGGTTTGGGGGTGATATTAGGGAATGCTTATCAAGCATTCCTTGATATCTTCCCCCACCACCCCTACCCTCATATATTAAGCATTCCCATGAAAGACTCGTTTCCATGGTACATTTTTTAATTTACACATCATTTATATTCTACTATATATATAAATGTAGATATACTTATTAAACTTTATTTCTATGTTTGTAGATGGAAGATGATAATGTGGAACACAAAAAATGGCAATCAAGAAAACATTAGACTAAATAACCAAAGTACAATATCGCCTACAGATGATGAAAAAATGAGGCATGCCTGCACCTCAAGCAATGAAAATAGTTCAAGTGATGAATGACAATCAATATAATTGAATGTTGCTGCAAGTTGGATGTTTTGGAATATTTGTCTGTGAAAATCATGGATTTGTTTAATGTACTCGACATATTGTCCCAATCGCATGAGGACATGTTACCAATAAGTGTAAGAATTACATATTGGTTGTATTTTGATTATTTGGACCTATACATTGTCCCATTTTGTATAATTATGGGTATCTTATTCATATATAATAAAATGGGTTTTGTTGGTCACTATAATTGCTTAATTGAATTCAAACAACCAAGTGAAACATAAATTATCAACACAGGGAAGTCTTTTATTTCAAAGATAACCATGCACTATATATGCTCAATTCCAAAAGAAGCTTAGTGTTGTAGTAAAGAAACTTAAACTGAAGTTCTGAATTAAATCACAGGAAAGTAACTTCCCTATTGCAAACCCTTAAAAATCAATCTAAGAATCCTGGATTACATTTGAATTAATACTTGCAATGGGGAAGAACAACTATTCTGCAATCAGAGAACAGGACCCTTACTCTCAACAGAGACTTCAGCATTAACACTCTTTCATGAAAACAACAACGCAGAAAACAATTAACTCTATCTAACAGAAAACAAAGCCACCTAGTTCCTTTCTTTCTAAGAAGGATCCTTGAGCCTTACTTCTGTTTAGCACACTTGCGAGGTTGAGGTTTACAGAGAACAGGGCAGTCTGATCCCTTCCTTTCTGAGCAGGGATCCCTAACCCATTTTCTGGCTTAGTATCAATGAAAGTCTACAGAGAACAGGATGTTTTGGTTCTTTCCTTTCTGAGTAGGAACCCTTAACCCAATCCCTGGCTAACACACTTGCAGAAGTAAATGAAATCTACAGAAGACAAGGTG
>JZKD02S0140763.1:151474-246371 GCA_000966675.3 Picea glauca | reverse complement strand
AGAGAGAGATAAATAAGGAGATAGGGAGGAAATGAGAGATAGGGAGAGATAGATGGGGGGAGAGTGGAGGATAGAGAGAGGGATATAAAGGAAGAGAGAGAGAAAGAGGGAGAGGTAAAAAGAGAGAATGGAAGATGAGAGATCAGGATAGAGGTAGAGAGTGAGAGGGAGAGAGAGAGTGATGGGCCTAGAGTGTGAGATATAAATGGATGGAGAGAGAGAGAGAGTAGGAAGAGTTGGGTAGATAGGGAGAGGGAAATAATTCTAAAGAGAGAGAGAGATAGTGGGACTAGGGGAGGAAAGAGAGAGGGAGAAGGGAGATAAATATATGGACGAAGAGAGAGGGGGGAGAGAGTGGCAGAGGGAGGAGAGAGAGGGAGAAAGAGAGAATGGAAGAGAGTGAGTGAGAGTGAATAAAAGAGAGAGAGAGTGGTGGGAGAGAGAGAAGGGTATATAGGGAGGGAATAAGAGAGATATGGGGGGAGTGGGATAGAGAGAGAAGGTTATAGAGAGAGAGGGTACATAGAGAGAGTAAGGTAGAGAGAGAGAGAGATAGATAGAGAGAGGGATAAAATGAGATAAAGGGAGGGGAGAGAGAAAGAGGGGGGTAGGGGGGAGAGAACTACCCCCTACAACCGCAAAATGAGATTCATGTTGGTACTCTATTATCAATGGTTGATTTTGTTGAGAACTGCACCCTTCAACCGCAAAATGAGATTCAAATCCAATATTATCACTCAGATCAGGTCAACATAATGGTACATATCACATACAAGCATGGACCAGATAGTAATGAACAAAACATAGTTATATTGAAAGAATATCACTTCTACATAAGTGATGATCAGTGACATGACTTAGCCTATGTACAACATTTTTTTTCAGTTGTTCTACAATCACCTTAAGGACAAGAACATACAGATGGATCAACATTGGATTTGGTCACATGTCTCCATAGGCCAATTCAAAAATTCTCATGTATTTGAATGGTTGTGTATGTTGCACAAAAAACTAAATGTACCACACATTTGGAACTATTTTGAGTCCAAGAAAGGGAAAGGGGAGTGTGATGGAACAGGTGCATGCATAAAAAGAGATTTACGCAAGAAATAAATGAATTTCACTACTACTTCCCTCATTCGAGATGCAAAATCCATTTTTGAATGGTGTTCTTCGATAATGGGAGAGGGAATGAGAACTCGTGAAGACCAATCACACAAGAAATGACATGTAGATAAATACTTTTGGGAGGTGGTCAATGTAGATCGATCACAGTGGCATGAATAAAAAAACATCCAGGGCACTCATGGATTCCATTTAGTTAGAACATTGGACAATGAAATAGTTGAAATATGACCGAGAAAGCTCTGTTGCTTCCGTGGTCCATGTAGTAGTAATGAATGGGATGATTTTTGATCGACATACTAGGTTGATAGATGGGATCGTGTATCACTCCCCATTGGTCAGTGTATAAATATGGAATTATCCCAATTGGAAGAGGACCAATCAAGTATTTCAACATATTATGATCATGTCTTAGATCTCGTACTATCAGATTCATTGAATTCTTCTATTAAATTTTTAATAACTAGAATGAATGTGTTATGCTTTGGTCATTTAGTGGACTCACATGTTGGCACTCCATTTTTTGCAGGGCACATATTCACAGTGGTTTCCCCAATAGATAATGAATGGGGAACTGATTATTGATTGACACTATGCTTAGAGGGAAAATATACCCTCATGCAATCATTAATAGACTCCAAAGGCATTGAATTTATGACAGGGTCGATGGTTATTAAAGGAGAATATCTGACACAGGATGAAAGAACTCAAAAGAAAGGTGGTTATGTGTTTCAAGATTATAAACCAAGTAAAGTTGTATACCACTTTACAAACTTAGTTATTGGTACAAACCTCTAACTACAAACAATTCCAAGTAAGAAATCATCAAAGGTATGATACTTCTTTCCTTACTCTGAGCATGGGAAGTTAATGGAAACTGTTAGTATTAGAAGTGAACCCGATGGTTTACTTGAATGACCATACGAGTATCTAAAACAAATAATTTTATCTTCATTTTGATTGATGTTAAAATATTTTTAATGTTGTTACAATATACCTTGCCTTAAAATATACCCATGTCATGCCTTGCTTTTCCATGCCTTGCCTTTCCTTTCCTTTCCTTCACTTGCCATTCCATGCCTTGCATTCACTTGTCATGCCATGCCATGCCATGCCTTTCCTTCACTTTCCATGTCATTCCTTACCTTCACATGCCATGCCATGCCTTTCCTTCACATGCCTTGCCTTTCCTTCACATGTCATTCCTTGCCATGCGTTCACTTCCCTTTACTTCACTTGCCATGTCGTGCCTTTCCTTCACTTTTCATGCCTTGCCTTACCTTCCCTTCACTTTCCATGCCTTGCCTTACCTTGACTTCACTCTCCATGTCATTCCATGCCTTGACATGCCTTTCCTTTCCTTTCCTTCCCTTCACTTGTCATGCCTTTCTTTCACTTTCCTTGCCTTCACTTGTCTTGTCTTTTCCATGCCATGCCATGCCATTCCATAGAATGCCATGCATTTCCTTCAATTTCATTTCTATTCAATTTCCTTAACCCGCCTTTCCATTTCATAGCATGCCATGCCATGCCATTCCATAACATGTATTTCTTTCACTTTCCATGCCTTGCCTTCACTTTCCATGCCTTATCTTCACTTGCCTTTCCTTCATTTTCCTTTCCTTCACTTGGATTTCATTTTCCATGCCATTCCTTTCCTTCACTTGCCATGCATTTCCTTCATTTGTCTTTTCTTTTCCATGCCATGTCATGCCTTTCCTTCACTTTCCTTGTCATTCATGCCTTTCCTTCACTTGCCTTGCCTTGCCTTCACTTGTCTTTCCTTCACTTTCCTTGCCTTCACTTGTATTTCCTTTTCCATGCCATTCCATAGCATGTCATGCCTTGCCTTCAATTGATTTTCCATTCATTCCTTGCCTTCACTTTCCTTTCCATTCATACCTTTCCTTCACTTACCTTGCCTTTACTTCACTTGCCATGTCTTGCCTTCACTTGTTTTTCCTTCACTTGCCTTTCCTTCACTTGCCTTTTCTTTTCCATGCCATTCCATAGCATGCCATGCCTTGCCTTCACTTTCATTTCCATTCATGTCTTTCTTTCACTTGCCTTGTCTTTCCTTTGCTTGCCTTGCCTTATGCCTCATTGACCAATACCCTAGTGATGGTGATACTCCAAAAAACAGTTTTCCGATGGACAAAATGATAGCGAAGGGGACACCCCAGTTGAAACCCGGTGCTTTGTATCCAATGCAACTGACGGTTCTCCCATACGAGTCCCGATTTTAGTTTTATCACGTGTTGCAACTCGCCTCTTCAAGCCATTTAGGGACATGTGGCCAATTTGGTCTGGGGGCATAAAATACAAATCAAGCGGCATAACAGAGTTTTGTACTCTCCCATAAGTATTTTTGGCCAAGGACCACACGACTACACTACCTACAAATTCCCGACACAATGTTCTTGAAAATCGACCTCCTCTTTAGAAATTGCACTATGCCTCATTGACCAAAACCCTAGTGTCGAAGATACTCCAACAAATTGTTTTCCAGCGGAGCCCCCCCCCCTAATTAAAACCCAGTGCTCCAGATCTAATGCGATTGACGGTTCACCCATCTGAGTCTCAGTTTGAGTTTTATCGCGATTTGTGACTCACCTCTTCAAGCAATTTAGGGACATGTGGCCAATTTGGTTCGAGGGAATAAAATCCAAACAGAGTGGAATAACAGAGTTTTGTAAGCTCCCACAAGTCTATTTGGCCAAGGTCCACACAACTACACTACCCACAAATTCCCGACACAATGTTCTTTAAAATCGACCTCCTCTTCAGAAATTGCACTATGCCTCATTGACCAAAACATTGAAATTCTCATGCAAGTATTTTTATATAAGAAATATGGGATAACAAATTGTAGAATTGCATGCTTAATGAATCCTTTGATTGTAATTTTTACGTATGAATCCTTTGATGGAATGGAAATTGAATGCAAGGAAATGCATGACAAGTGAAGGCAAGGCAATTCAAGTGAAGGAATGGCATGTAAAGACATGGTATGGAAATATAAGACATGGCAAGTGAAGGCAAGGAAAGGAAAGGCAAGGCATGGTATGGAAAATAATGGCATGGTATGGAAATTCATGCCATGGAAAAGGCAAGGCATGGAAATTGAATGCAAGGAAAGGAATGGATTGGCATGGCATGGAATGACATGGAAAGGCATGGGATGGCAATGCTTGGTATGGAAAGACAAGACATGGAAAGTTAAGGAAAGACAATACATGGAAATGTATGGCATGGAAAGGAATGACATGGTATGGAAAGACATGGCATGGAAAAGGCAAGGCATGGAAAGTGAATTCAAGACAAGGAATGCAATGACAGGCATGTCATGACATGGCAAGGCATGGGATGACAACACATGGTATGGAAAGACAAGACATGGCAAGTGAAGGCAAGGAAAGGCATGGAAAAGCATGCCATGTCAAAGCATACCATACCATACCATACCAAGGAAAGGAAAGGCATACCATACCAAGGCAAGGCATACCATACCATACCATATCATACCAATTCCAATGAATACCATACCAAGGCAAGGCATACCATACCATACCATACCAATTCCATACCATACCATACCATTGCCAATGCATACCATATCATACCATATCATGCCAATTCATACCATACCATAACATACCATACCAGTGCCAATGCATACCATACAATACCATACCATTTCCAATGCATACAATACCATTGCCATTTCCAATGACAATGCATACCATACCATACCATTTCCAATGCATACCATACAATGGAAAGGAAATGCATACTATTTCCAATGCATACCATACAATGGCAAGGAAACGCTATGCATTAGAAATGGTATTTCCGTTGCATACCATTGCAATGGTATGCATATGCAATGGTATTGTCATTGCATGCCATTACATACCATTTCCTATGCATACCATTGCATGTTATTGCAATGGTATTGCCAATGCATACCATTGCCAATGCATACCATTGCCAATGCATACCATTGCATGCCATTGCAATGGTATGAATAAGAACTGGTATTGTCGTTGCATACCATTACAATGGTATGTAATGGTATGCAAAGGAAATACCAATTCCTATTCATACCAATGGTATGGATAGAAATTGGTATTTCATTTTCATACCATTGCATGGTATTGCAATGGCATGCAATGGTATGCATAGGCATTGGTATTTTCGTTGCATACCATTGCATGGTATTGCAATACCATGCAATGGTATGCAAAGGAAATACCATTTCCTATGCACACCATTGCCTTTGCATACCATTGGATCCCATTGTAATACAATTGCAATGGGATGCAAAGGTATGCATATGCAATGGTATTGCCTATGCATACCATGGCATACCATTGCATGGTATTGCAATGGTATGAATACCAATTCCTATTTATACCAATGATATGGATAGAAATTGGTATTTCATTTTCATACCATTGCATGGTATTGCAATGGTATGCATAGGCATTGGTATTTCTGTTGCATATCATTGCATGGTATTGCAATACCATGAAATGGTATGTAAAGTAAATACCATTTCCTATGCATACCATTGCCTTTGCATACCATTGGATCCCATTGTAATACCATTGCAATGGGATGAAAAGGTATGCATGTGCAATAATATTGCCTATGCATACCATGGCATACCATTGCAATGGTATTGCCTATGCATACCATGGCATACCATTTCCTATGCATACCATTGTATGCCATTGCAATACCATATTGCAATACCATTGCAATGGTATGCAAAGAAAATACCATTGCCTATGCATACCAATGATATGCATAGGAAATGGTATTTACTTTTCATACCATTGCCTTTGCATGACAATACAATACCATTTCCTGTGCATACCATTGGTATGCATATTCAATGGTACTTCCTTTGCATACTATTGCAATGACATGCATTGGTATGCATTGGAAATGGTATTTTCATTGCATACCATTGAAATGGTATGAAATGTTATGCATTGGCAATACTATTTCCTTTTCATATCATTGTATGTTATTTCAATACCATGCAATGGTATGCAACACCAATACCATTTCCTATGCATACCAATGATATGCATATGAATTGGTATTGCCTATGCATACCATTGAAATACCATGCAATGGTATGCAAAGGCAATACCATTGTCTATGCATACCATTGAAATACCATGCAATGGTATGCAATGGCAATACCATTGCCTATGCATACCATTGCACACCATTGCAATACCATGCAATGGTATGTATAGACATTGGTATTTCCTTTGCATGTCGTTGCATACCATTGCATGGTATTGCAATGATATGCAAAGGAAATACCAATGCCTATGCATACCAATGATATGCATAGGCAATGGTATTTCCGTTGCATACCATTGGTATCCATACCATTGCAATACCATGGTATGCATACCATTGCGATACCATGGTATGAAATGGTATGCATACCAATGGTAATCCATACTTGAGAATCCCTAAGACAACTACCACTAAAACCCTAAGACAACTAAAACTCTAAAAATAACCTATAAATGATATGCATACCAATGGTAATCCCTAAGAAAACTACCACTAAAACCCTAAGACAACTAAAACCCTAAAAATAACCTATAAATGGTATGCATGCAAATGGTATGCAATGGTATGCATACCATTGCGATACCATGGTATGCATACCATTGTAATACCATGCTATGCAATGGTATGCATACTTGAGAATCCCTAAGACAAGTACCACTAAAATATTAAGACAACTAAAACCCTAAAAGTAACCTATAAATAGATCCCCTCTCGTGGATGATAGACAATTCATTTCATGTAAAAGTGATGGCTTATTTGATAATCAAGATAGTGTGAGAGAGACAACTTGAAATAGTTGCAATCGTCAACAAGTCAATATACACAATGTGCATGTAATGAAACTCTATCATAGATATCAAATTTTGAAATTCATTAGTTTCTTTTTCAAGTTTTACATTTTGAACATCGCATCACTAATTATCTATAAGATGTACTATACTAGCACAACCACATAAAAGTAGTTGGTCTATATCAATCTATTTACCAGAGACACATAATTTACCCACTCACATGTGCTAATTTTCTATTAGGTTGGAGGAAGGAAAACGTGTAAGGAATTACTTTCAAGATATAATTTTGTTAGCATTACTTTCTAGATATAATTTTGGTAGCATAGCATTACTCAATAAATGTTATCAATAATTGATGGGTTGAACAAAATTTACAAATACCCACTACACAATCTAAACAAACATTTGCATTAATGAGTCTTTCACTAGTCTTTTTAGCATTTATGAAGGGTTACAAATAAATCAAATGATTTTATATATGTCATGCATAGATAAAGACAAATATTGTGTGTGCCTTAGAAAATAACATTGAACTCAAATGTGTGTGCCCATAAGATATTCCTTAATGTGTAATGCAAGTGTTTATAATCGCTAAATAGAAACAAATCAAGGGATTAATACACATAAAATTCATACACTTCAGAATTCAAACACTTTGAAATTCATATATTCATAAACATCAAATGTAGAAACAATGAGATTCATAAAAAGCGTGCCATGATACACACACACACACACACACACACACACACACATACTCAACATCGTCTAAATTATACATTTTTTACAAAATGGCAACTCGTGCCTAGTATACAAGTTCCCTAACATTAAAAACATCTATATCATAGCCTAGATACGATATGGCAATAGTTGGTCAATAATTGACCATTGCCACCCTCAGGAGCATCCTGGAAATCTATTTTTCTTGTCTTGCTCGAGGATGCACCTCGAGAGGTTCTAGGTCTAGGCGTGCTTCGATGTTATAGAGACTGCACAAAAAATAAACAATGTTATAAGTGTTTTTCGTCAATGAATTAATAGACATACAAATTGATACTTTGTAATTTAACCTAAGACAACTCACCGCATATGAAACTTTCAATCGTGAGGATGTTACCCTTATTCATGACCCCAATTTCTCTGCAATGCCACCATGCATCAGTTACAAGGATCAAGTCAAGAAAATTAAACAAATATGCATAAAAACAAATTCATGAAAAATGAAAAATTATCATCAATGGATTATCTCATCGTGAATATCACAGGATGGGGATTCACTCACAGATGGTGCACTAGGTTGTATAACCTACTCCGATACAATCTCTACTGCAACAATCTTTGTTGATGGGGTTGAAAGTGATGGTGGGGGTGGGTGGTAGATAGGTGGGATGTGATGGACCCTCACAGGATGTACAAGTGATTCCAACACCCTAGGCCTGGAGAATGGAAACCCAGAAGAAACACCCAGGTGCCCAAGGGGTGAAATACTACTATACCTAGCAAATATATCGATGACCTGCATACATATGAATAAAATTGAACTATTAATATGAAATACTAAAATTCAAAAACATAAACACAAACAATTTGAGAACTATACGATATTTAAATTTACACATGATACCTGTGATGCTGGTGACTTGTCCATCCTAGATGGACAATCCCCGGCATCGCCTGGTGCCAAATCCTGTAAAAACAAGAGAACATATAAAAAATTTGAGGATGTCATAAAATAAAGAAATGACTATGTTGAATCTATCAAATGTGATACATACATGTGTGTACGATGCACCCAATGAATATGATGCCTCTACTGCTGCATTAGTGGTGAGGCTAGGCATTGATGCATCCATAGGCGTAGAGGGTCTGCTGTTGGGACGCAACAACTGCAAAACAACATACAATCAAATATCTATATAAATACACAAAATACAAAATAAATATATAACGTTGAAGAACACAAAAAATGGTTAAGATACTAACCTCCTCCATGAAGCTATTTTGTCTAGTGGGCTCTATAGACCCATAGCATGTCTTGTTGCAACTGGAGCATCTGTGAGGTTCACATGGACAACTACTATGTCCATTTGCCCTCTCCTCATTGTACTCTCCTTTGCATGTTGACGCTCCAAACCCCCTATCAAGGTCACTGGCATGCACCTCTAGTCAAAATAGTACAAAAAAGATATTGTGTTGCACTGGGCTACGAGTCAATGATGAGATTGCTAGCTGTACCTGTTGCAAGTTCTCTGCAATAGGAGAATATTGGGTAGGGGGGCCAGGCCTTTGACTAGGGGGACAGGGACCTAACTCAGGGTCGCGCCTTGCCAGCTCTCGGTCTTGTGCGAACCCTCAACCCACCCCATGGAAGTCACTAATGTCAAATTAGTTGACATGTTTACTCATAATAAACTCAACCCATAATTTCCTTAGAAAATATAAGGGAATCTCCCTATTATTGCACGGAGGTTTGTCAAAAACCATGTACCACCTATCCATCTAGTTTTGACTAATGTGGGGATGGATGCACCAGTCAATGGATATGCGTTTCCTGGTCAATGGTAGTTCTTGTCCATTTATAGGATCCTTAAAAATAGACAATATTTGTTGTTTTGAAATGCCCAGTTCTTTGATTTGGTTTCTGTCCAAACCAGTGTTATAATACTCATACTTTATTTCCCTATAGTTAGAAATAGATGTAAATTTCGCTTGGGCACTTGCAATGCACTGCACAATGATGTCCAAAGAAGTGGCCAAGGAGACTCTGCTAGGTTCTCTAGTCTCCCTTAACTGTTTCTCAAGGTTTCTTAATATCACCAACCCCTCATCAATTTCACTGTTTACATTGTGTGGTTGTGGTGGTGGGTTGGGGTTTTGATCTTCTTGGTTTTATTGTGAGGGGTTTAAATTTTCTTGGGGTTTCATTGTATTGTATATGTTGCAATTTAACATCCATGGCATGTAAACTAGTTTCCTTTTTTATTTAAAATACTAAATTACAATTTTTTTTTAATTTAGATTATTGGGAGCAAAATACTAAATTAGAATGACTAAATTAGATTAAAGTTAAAATAAACGTAACATACACGGTGACAGTGGTGGTGGCAAGATCCTCCCTTTCTTCCTCCTCTCTTCACTCTATTTTCCCAATGAGAAACGCGAGCGTGATTTTTGTGCACAATATGCACAAAATCGCTCTTGAGTTGTTTATTAAAAAACACCAAAAAGAACCACACACATTCTTAAGAGCGTGCATGCACTCTTACTTCTTAACCTACGTGACACTCCACATGGAGGTTCGACCATAGTCGAACCTATAACTGTAGGAACACAAACTCACATGCATTCTTGTGAGTGCACGTTCTTATTCATGGCCTTACCACTTTTTCAGCCACAAACTTCTTACACTCACCCTAATGGTATAAAAATGTATTAAAATCATTCAATTTGATCACCTTTTACTTAGATGTTATAAGTGAGAGACATATTTTGGCAAAGTTGCATTGAACATATATTTACCTCTAGTCTAGTCATTATTCTCTGTACAGTAATACAAACATGAACATGTTATTGTGTACGCCAACACAAGCATGTCAAATAATATTAACGTGTTATATACATAGTTATATTTTTTGCTTTCTCATTTTAATAACAAAGGATTATAAACTCAAAGCTAATATGTAAAATTCAAATTTTAATACCTTTAAATTCAATCTCAAATACTAATAATATGCAATTTTCATATTCCGACTTTATCTTTATTACACTTTGTAAAGATATTTCCTAACTGAAAATTTTAAATATATCCTAACTGAAAATTTTAAATATTGAAAAAACACTACCATGCACGCATTTTTCATTGGTAGTATGCCCACTTATGGAGACGCAATAAATCATTGTGGATTTCTTTAACTGAAATTTCACCCATCATGGTTTTTATTTTATTGAACTTTTAAAAGTTCATCCATCATAGTGGCAATAAAATAGGTTTTCAGAATTTGAAGAGGGCACGGGATCCCCGATTGGAGGTCGATCTATGATGCCACACTTTGAAAAATTCTTTTATTTTCAGTAGACGTTTACTCCTTTTATTAATTATTAATTAATTAAAAATCCTTCTTTAATAAAATACGAATAGTTGAGTATTGAGTAAAATTTAATTAATTAAAAGTATTCCTTTCATGAAATAATTAAGAAAACGTGGACAATAGCTTTAAGCATATGTTTTACATGATTGTTGGATAAGATCGCTCTTTCGTCAATCTATGCCGATGCTCGGAAGAAAGCCCTTACGAGTTTTTTAGCATTATCAAGACTTGACTTATGTTAGTGGTAATCTCTTGCGTTATTATTCCTTTACATTTTACACCATTAACTTTTCTTTAAATAAGTTTTAGTTTCTTTTAAAAAAGTGTAATTATACTTAGTATATCTATACTTAGTAAAAAAGTGTAATTATACTTAGTAAAGTGCATTTTTTTTTATTATTATTATATTGTAGACTCGAGCCTACTAAATAAAATGGTTTATAGAAATTTGGTTTATTTTTAATTAAATATGAAAATGGTTAATAGTGATTTTTTATATTTATTGGTATAATTAAGTGTTATATAATTAAAATTAAATTTCAAAGTTTATTTATTCACTATAAAATATAAATAAAATGATAATCATTAATTTCTTTTTTAAAATAGACTTAAAACTATTCTTTATTTGTTAAGACTTCATCTTTTTTGGATATAAGGAAACACGCTAATGACCTAATAAAATCTTTCCCTTTATCAATCACCAATAGTTATTGTGCTTGGAATGTTTTTTCTTGAATAAAAATAAGTTTGTATTAAAAAATAAAAATAGCACTTAGTGATGGCTATCATCATCATCACTTCACAAGTGAGTTAATTTGTGAAGTGAGTTAATATAGGTTTTTCCACCTTAAGACAAATAAATGACAATGCTTGGAATGTTTTTTCTTGAATAAAAATAAGTTTGTATTAAAAAATAAAAATAGCACTTAGTGATGGCTATCATCATCATCACTTCACAAGTGAGTTAATTTGTGAAGTGAGTTAATATAGGTTTTTCCACCTTAAGACAAATAAATGACAAGTGTATATTTGATTTAAATTTGATTATATAAATTAAAATAATAGTAAATTATTTTAAACAATTATAATGATTTTTGATATAGTTGATTTTTTTTTTTATCATTTAAAAAATTTTGCAAATTTATAAAATTGTTATATATTGTCATAATATGAAATATGGAAATTAAAATTATCAAAATTAAAAAAAAAATAATAATAAATTTATTAACTGTAACGTTTTTTTGTTGATAACAATTAGTGAGTGTCATTCTCACAATTGGTTCCATTCTCATTATTGGTTGACAAGTAAGTTATGATTTTTTTTTTCCACTTTCAAAATACAAGTAAATGATAAGTGTGCATTTAATTTAAATTTGATTATAGAAATTGAGGTTGCAGTAAATTATCTTAAATAATTATAATAATTTTTATAATATAGTTGGGAGAGTGAACCAAGTTGGTGGATGATAAAGTGGAAACGAGGTGAGCACGAAGGCAGAATGCGCAAGCATTCATGTTGTGATGGGATCGACAAACCCCGAGCCTCCACTCAACGAGCCTCATAGGTGCATTCCCAGGGGCATGTGCACATTCTCAAGAACACGTGTTCATTCCTAGGAAAGTGTGCATGTTCTTGTTGGGCCCTTTTTAAGGGCCTAGGGGCACGATTTGTGGCCATTTAGACCACACCGTGCCTCGTGATTTTACATTCATTGGGAAAATAAAGGAGCAGAGCACCAAGCATCTACAAGATCTGAACATCATCTCCAACTCAAGCTAGGTATGCTTGATTTCTCTTGTTTTCTTGCCACTCTAGTAATTTTTTATTTTGATAATGGCTCTTGAATCTAAAACAAACTCCTTCAATGTGCATAGGGTAGCAGATCTCCTTCTCTATCACTTGAATGGTCATCTTCCTCTTCTAATAGTGACAAACTAGAATAATCCAATTTGGCCTTCAATGCCCAACAAACCAATCAACAATAATCATAGGATTTTGAACTCTAATCAACTCAACATGGCTCTTCTACTCTCCTTGAGTGCTTGATCTCTTTCTCGATGTATGGAATATTTAATTCTTATATTACTACAATGCAAGATTGATTTTTCTTATTTTATTTCACAACATGGCCCATTTGACTAAACTTATGAACCTCAAAAATCCTTACATCTTCATAAGGTCTTGGGAATCCTCGAGGTTTGGTTGCTTTACAAATTTTGGTTTCGTTGGCTTTCAATACCTCTTCAATTGGATTTCTATGTTTCATAAAAAGTAAAATGCAATATGATAGTAATATATTTTCCATCCATGTTAAGTCACTTTTCATAAATGCGTGCTAAAAATATTTAAGATAATAATATGGTGTTTCGACTTAATGAACTTCATGTATAAATTTGAAATATCACGAGAGCCCCTAACTTCAATGACATTTACTTGGTTTAGGACATGCAAAAACCTTCTTGGTATACAATAAACCCAAGGTACAATAATTCATTTTTAAATAACTCACACTTCTTCAAATTAATTCATTCCTCCTCTTTAAACAATGTCTCAAACATCAATGTTAGACATTTTAGATGCTCATATTTTCTCTCATTGTATATGAAAATATCATCTAGATACATAACCACAAACTTACAAGTGTATAATAGCAACAACATTATCATCAATTGCATTGTTGTATCACAGTTGTACTTAGCACAGTAGTTACATAACTGGCTACTCATAGTCCTTTTGTATTGAATGCAATTTTCCATTCACTGCCTTCTTTAATTTTAGTTTAGTTACACTCACTCTTCATATTTATCTCAAAAAAAAAATGGTGCCACACAAATTGTCCATCAAATCATCCATACTCGGTAAATGAAATCTATTTATGGATGTGATCTTATTCAATTCTAGACTATATACACACATTCTACAATAACCGTCCCTCTTTTGTGTAATCAATATTGAAACCATACACAAGATTATACTTTCCCTGATCAATATACCTTTGACAAAAAATATGCTACCTATCACTTAAACTTTACTCTCTTCATCTAACTCATCTTATACACAACTTGATTACAACATCATGCCAAGAATCAAGTTTGTGTCATGCACAATTCTCCTCTTAGGTGACAAGCCATTGTAATTGTATTTTTACACAATGTCTACATACTCCTTTAGAAAATATTCCATGTCCTAAAAAATGCATGTTTCCAAGAGATTTCAACTTCATCATTATGTTGTATGCCCGACTCAAATTTTCTGTAAACAACATCATAATGTTTCTACATTTATTTGACCATGTTTAGGAAGTTTCCAAATGCTAGAAACACTTCTCTAGGATTTTCATACTTCAATGGAAATAATTGTATCGTTTCATAATCCTTCTTGATGGTATAAGCATTTTTCAGTCTATCATATTTTCTTCATCTGTCAAATTCTCATAGTGTTCACAATAGTAAATGAAAATCTATTACGAATATAAAATAATGCATTCATGTGTGCATGATTAATTTATTGTTTTCTTAATTTCTTAAACTATTTATTTGCATGTTTTTTGTAATTTTCTATTTTAATTAAAAAAACTGACATAATTTATATGAACTCCCTTATTAAATTTTAGGAAAATAATTAAGATGGAACCCAAAGACAATCAAAACCCCACACAAGAAAAAAAAGGCATAGAAAACCCCAACCCACCACAACCACCAAACATTAACACACAAATTGATGAAGGGTTGACCACCTTGAGATCACTTGTCCATGACTTAAGGGGTACAAGAGAACCTATCCAATTGTCATTGGACACTTCATTGGATGCCATTGTATTGTCCATTGAAATTTCCCAAGGGAAATTAACAAATATTTATGAATACTGGACTTGATAAAAACCAAGTCAGAGACTTGAATATTTAAATACAAGATTTGATGTGTCTATTTATTGATCCTAGATCTAGACTACAACTACCTATCAACAAGTAACTTATCTGTATGGGTTGGTGCATCCACCCACAAGTTGATGATAAATGGATGGATAGATGGTTCATGGTATTTGATAAACCTGTCTGCAATAACAGGGAGTTGCCTTTATATTTCTTTACGAAACTATGGGAAGAATTTATTTCGGGTCATGATTTGAACTACTTTGACATTGGTGATTTCCAGGGGGTGGGTCAAGGGTATGCATAGGATAGTGAGAATGTTAGGTGTGACCCTATGCTAGTTCCTCGTCCTCGCAGGAAAAGGACTAACTCCCCTACCTAACATCCTCTCATTGCAGATGGATTTCAATAGGAACATGTATCTTTATCAGTGTTGACTCAGAGTCTGGTGCAGCATGAGATTTTTGTTACACTATATTGGCAATAGGTGCCTACTGGTGATGTTACCAAAGGGGTCATACCTTCAATCCCTACAACAGAGTGCATCGAGGAAAGGGAACATGGACATAGTAGTCGTTCATGTGAGCCTCATAGATGCTCGAGTTGTGGGAAGACTTGCTATGGATCGATGGAGGCCAGTGGACATCAGAGATTGATGGAGGAGGTTAGTATCTTAACCATATCTATGTTATTCATAATTATATATTTATAAAGTATTATATGTATTTATTTTGATATCTTATTGTATGATGTTTTGCAGTTTCTATACCCCTATAACAGACCCTCTACATTGATAGATGCATCAGTGTATGTCTCCACCACTAATGCAATCGTATAGGAAGCATGTTCATTCAATGTACTGCATACACATGTATGTGTCACATTTGATAAGTTCAACATAGTGATTTATTTATTTTCTAGCATCTTCAAATATAATGTTCTTATGTTTCTACAAGTTGTGATACCACAGGGTGATGGTAAATGTCCACTTGGAATGGATAAGTCACCACCTTCACATGTATCATCTGTTGAGTTAAATCTCATTTAAATATGAAATTTTTTGTATTTATGTTGTTGAATTTACAATTTGGTACTAATAATATTATTATTAATATGTATGTAGGTTGTTGATCTTTTCTCTAGTTACATGACTAGTCCAGTCCTTGGGCACCCTGCTGTGGCTTTTGGGTTACATATTTCTAGTCAAGGGTTATACCATCCCTTGTAAAACTTATGGGGGTTCATCGTCGCTCACCACCACCATATATCATATTCCATGCATCCTTAGTGGTTACACCCACAGGCGACCCACCTGCACCACCTCTTGCATCACATCCATCCATAGTGGATGCACTTGTATGCCACCCACCTCCCCCCACAATTTCCATATTCGTCATCCACCAAGGTTTCCATAGTAGATGTTTCCTTGGATTAGGTTGTATATATGAGCACTCCACCTACCAGGGAATCTCCATTATTTCCCTAGTTATTCACGGTGAGATAATGTGTGGATGATAAATTTTTATGTATCATGAATGTAATTGATTTTATGCATATTTGTTTAAATTTCATGATTTGATCCTTATAACTGATACAGGGTGGCATCGCTAAAATATCAGGGTCATGGAGGAGATAAACACCCTTTTGATTGTTAGTATCATCTACGATAAGTTTTCTTATGCTGAATTACAAAGTATCATTTTGTAAGTCTTTTAATTCATTGTAGAAAAAAACTTATACAAATGTTGTTTATTTGTCTAGTATTTGGAGCGACGAACCACACTCAGGCACAAAACCACTCAAGGTGCTTCTTCGAGTAAGAGAAGAAAGATTGATCTCGGGGATGCTCCTGACGGTGAAGAGGGTGGTAGTGGGAAATGAGTGACCAATGATTTCCATTTTGTATCTAGGCCACCATATGCCAGTTTTTTATATTAGGTAACTTGTTGTCATTTTGTATATTGGGGACGATGTCCCATTTTGTAAAAAATGTATAGTTTATATGATGTTGAATACACACACACACACACACACACACATTTCATGTAATTTGGTTTTTATGTATTTCATTACTTGTTTATTTTATGTTGATGAATTTATGAATTTCAAAGTGTTTATATTTCCACTCTTTTCTGTTATATATGAAATTGCAAGAAATAAATCTAATCTAAATATATTTAAAGAAATCTATTCTCAAAAGATAACTCTTAGAAACAGTACATAGAAACAAATTCGTAACTCTATTCTTCTAAGAAATATTTCCACAAAAAAATATTGCTATAAGGATATTCCTAGGAAATATAGATTTACACTATTTAATAAAGGGAGAAACATACATGGAAATCACAAGCAATTTTCCATTTGATTTATACTTTGCTACAAAATTAGTTCTACAACAATTAATGCATTAAACGAAAATATACCCATTACAAAAAATAAGAGAAACAAATTAATACAGAACATATAACTATTCACTAAAAGTAATAAAGTAAGTAATTTACTCAATCACATAAGATAACTTGACATAATGGAAATCCTTACTAGATTCATAAGACATGAAACCGACAAAAAAATAATCCATGAGTTGAAATAAATGCACATAAAAACATTCAACAAAACATTCCTTAACTCCAGATTTTGAATTAGTCTTTGATGTAATTATCAGTACAATTCATCCCCATTTCTATGTGCCCTTTCCTTGCCTTGTCATGTCTAGCCTGGCCTCACCCTTCCTTGACTTTCCATGCCATGATTTTCATTTCCATACCTTTCATTTCCTTTCCTTGACTTGGCATGTCACGCCTTGCCTTGCCTTGCCTTGCCATGCCTTGCCATGCCTTGTATTTCCTCTCCATGCCTTGCCTTGCCATGTCTATCCATTCCTTTCCTTTCCTTTCCTTTCCTTTCCTTGTCTTTCCTTTCCATTCCATGCCTTGTCTTTCCTTTCCATTCCATGTCTTGTTCTACCATACCTTTCCTTTCCTTTCCATGTCTAAGCTTTCCTTTCCTTTCCTTAAATTTCCATGTTATGTTTTTCCTTACCATGCCTTACCTTTTATTTCCATGCCTTGGATTTTCATGGAATGCTTTGTCTTGCAATTCCTTTCCTTTCCTTTCCATTCCTTTCATTTCCTTTCCTTGCCTTTCCCTTCCATGAATTTCCTTACCTTTCCTTTCCTTTCCAAGCCTTGAATTTCCTTGCCTTTCCATGTATCTCCTTGGCTTTCATTGCATTTCCTTGGCATGCCTTGACTTGCCATGCCATGCCTTGAATTTCCATTCCATGCGTTTTATTTTCATGCCATGACTTTCCTTGTCATGCCTTGCATTGCCTTGTCATGCCTTACCTTGCCATGCCTTGCCATGTCTAGCCTTTCCTTTCCTTGCATTGCCTTGAATTTCCATGCCATTACTTTCCTTTCCTTCATAAAGATGGCAGAACTCTTATGTCACAAGATAACACGTGATATGTTTTCTTTATAATGTAAAATTTAGCAATTTATAATTACAATTTTTTATTTTCAAATTTCAAATTTTCTTTACTTGATATTCACTATCGTAGGTTAATTTATCATAATCGATAACTTAATAGAATATCCACAACCATTTTTATATGGATCCTTTTTATTTGTGTTATTCATTTAAAATGTGACAATGGAGTGCGAGAAAAGTGTCATATGGATATTTCCAAGCACATTTTGGCAATTCTTGAACAGAAAAAAGAGGAAAATTGTATTTCTTTCCTTGCCTTTCCATACCTAGACCTTTCCTTGACATGCCTTGCCTTACCTTTCCTTGTCATGTATAACATTTCCTTTCCTTTCCATGCCTTTCCTTTTCTTGCCATGCCTTGCATTTCCTTTCCTTTCTTTGCCATACCTAGACCTAGACCTAGACTTAAACCTTGCCTTGCCTTCCCTTTCCTTGCGATGTCTAGCATTTCCTTTCCTTTCCATGCCTTGCCTTGCATTGCCTTATCTTTCCATGCCATCTCTTGCCTTGTAATTACTTTCCATGTCTAGCCTTGCCTTGCATTTCCTTACCTTGACTTTCCATGTCATGCCTTTCCTTTCCTTGCCATTCCTTTCATTCCTTTGCCATGCATTTCCTTTCCATGCCTTGCCATGTCTAGCCTTGCCTTTCCTTGCATTTTCTTTCCTTGCCTTGACTTGACATGTCGTTCCTTGCCTTGCCATGCCTTGCCTTTCCTTGACTTGACTTGTATTTCCTTTCCATGCCTTGCCTCATCATTCCTTTCCATGTCTATCCTTTCCTTGCCTTACCTTTCCTTGACTTTCCATGACATGCATTTCCTTTCCTTGCATTAACTCACCATGCATTTTCGTGTTGTTCCTTTCATTTCCTTGCATTTCCATGCCATGCCCTAGATTTCCTTGCCTTGCCATGTCTAACGTTTCCTAGCCTTGCCATGTCTTGCTTTGCATTGCCTTGCCATGACATTCCTTGCCTTTCCATGCCTTCCATGTGTATCCTTGCCTTTCCTTTCTTTTCCTTTCCTTGCTATTCCTAAAATTGACATGTCATTCCTTGCCTTACCTTGCCTTTCTATGCCTTGCATTTCCTTGAAATACATTGCCTTTCCATGCCATGCCTTGATATGTATATCCTTTCCTTACCTTTCATTTCCTTGCCTTGCATTGACTTGCCATGCCATGCCTTGACTTTCCTTTTCTTTCATATCCTTGACATGTATTGTCTTGTCGTGCCTTGCCTTTCCATGTCATGCCTTGCCATGCCACGCCTTGTCTTTCCATGCCTTTTCTTTCCTTTCCATGCCTTGCATTACCTTTCCATTCCTTTCCTTTCCATGCCTTGTCATGTCTATCCTTTCCTTTCCTTGCCTTGACTTGACATGCCATTCCTTTCCTTTCCTTTCCTTGCCATGTTTACCCTTTACATGCCTTGCCTTTCATATCCATGAATTACATTTCCTTGCCTTACCTTTCCATACCTAGACCTAGAAATTTCCTTGCATTGTGTTACCTTTCCTTGCCATACCTAGACCTAGACCTAGACCTTGCATTTCCATGCCTTTTTTTCCCTTTCCATGCCATGTCTAGCCTTGCCTACCCTTTCCATATCTTGCCTTTCCTTCCCTTCCCTTTCCATGCCTTTCCTTTCCTTTCCATGCCCTGCATTGCCTTGCATTTCCTTGTCTTGACATGGGTTGTCTTGCCTTGCCTTGTTTTTCCTTTCCTTGTGTTACATTGTATTTCCATGACTTGTCTTGTTATGCATTTCCTTGCCTTGTCTTGCCATGCCTTTCTTGCCTTTCCATGTCATTCATTTCCATGCCATGCCTTGCCTTTCCATGCCTTCCATTGCATTGCCTTGCCTTGCCTTACCTAGACCTAGAACTAGACCTAGACATAGAACTTTCCTTGCCATGCCTTGCCTTCCCTTACCTTTCCATGTGTATCCTTGCCTTGCCTTGCCTTTCCCTAACTTTTCTTTCCTTGCCCTGCCTTGTGTTACATTTTATAGGTCTAGGTGTAGGTTTAGGTCTAGTTATAGGTCACAAAATAACTCTAGGTTAGGGTCTAGGTCATGGTTATTACCTAGACCTAGACCATGACCTAGACCTAGACCTAGACCTAGACCTTGCCTTTCCATGCCTTGCCTTGCCCTGAATGGCTTGAGGAGGCATGTTGCAACTCGCGACAAAACTCTAACCATGGATTAGATGGATGAACCATTGGTTGCATTGAACTGAGGGAACCGGGTTACAGCTAGTGGGGGCCCTTTTCTATCATTATGTTGCATGGACAAGCATTTGTTGGAGGATATATGGAAATAGGGTTTTGATCAGTGGGGCACAATGAAATCTATGAACAAGTGGTCAATTTTGAAGAACATTGCATTAGGAGATTGTGGGTAGCGTGGTCACATGGACCTTGGAAAAAAAAACGTGCAAGAGATTACATAACTCATTTATGTCACCCAGTTTGGAAAATATTCCCTCAGACAAAATTGCTAACATGTCCTTGAATGGGTTGAGGAGGTGAGTTGGAACTCATGATAAAAATCTAACTGGGGATTGAATGGATGAACAATCAGTCGCATTGGACTCCTGAAACCAAGTTAAATTTATGGGGACCCCTCCGCTATGATTTCATTTCCCGGAATAACATTTTTTGGAGGATCTCTAGAACTAGGGTTTTACTCAGTGAGGCACAATGCAATTTTTGAACAAGTGGTCGATTTTTAACCCTATGTTGGGAAATTGTGGGTAGCATGGAACTTGGATAAAAAGATGTGTGGTATATTATAGAACTCAGTTATGCCACTCGGTTTGGACATTATTCTCCCGGACCAAATCACCAACATGTCCCTAAATGGCTTGAGGAAATGAGTTGCAACTCGTGATAATACTCTAACTGGGGCTCAAATAGAAGAAGCATTGATTGCATTGGACTCCTGACGCCCGGTTACCACTAGGGGGACCCCTCCACTATTATTCATTTGGCTAGAAAAGTGTTTTCTAGAGGATCTTCGAAACTCAGGTTTTGTTCAGTGAGGCATAGTGCGATTTTTGAACAAGTGGTCTATTTTGAAGAACATTATGCTAGGTGATTGTGGGTAGTGTGGTCATGTGGGACTTGGAAAAATAGACATGCAAAAGCTTACATAATTCATTTATGGTGCTTAGTTTGGACATTATTCCCGCAGACCAAATTGCCAATATGTACCTGAATGGCTTGAGGAGGCGACTTGCAACTCATGATAAAACTCTAACTAGAGCTCGAATGGATGAAAAATTGGTTGTATTGGAATCCTAAATTTTGATTACAACTAGGGAGACCTCTCCACTATCATTTCTATTGCTCAGAAAAGTGTTTTTTGGAGGATCTAGAAAATTAGGGTTGTTCTTAGTGAGGCACAATGAAATTTCTAAATAAGGGATCTATTTTAAAGAACACTGTGATGAGTGATTGTGGGTAGCATGGTAACATGGTACTTGGAAAAATAGAGTGTGGGGGATTACAAAACTCAGTTATTCAACTTGATTTGGATTTTATGCCCTCGGACCAAATTGCCAACATGTCCCTTAATGGCTTGAGGAGGTGAATTCAAACTCATGATAAAACTCTAACTGGGATCAAATGGACGAACCATTGATTGCATTGGAATGTTGATGTCGGGTTACAAATAGGGGGACTCCTTCATTTTCATTATGTTTCCTGGAAAAAATGGTTGTTGTAGGATCTTCAAAACTAGGGTTTTTCTCAGTGAGGCACAGTGCAATTTATCAACAATGGGTTGATTTTGGAGAACATTGTGCTGGGTGATTGTGGGAAGTGTGGTCGTATGGGCATTAGACAAAAACACTTGCAAGATATTATGAAACTCAATTATTCCATTCAGTTTGTATTTTATGCCTCCATACCAAATTGCAAACATGCCCTTGAATGGATTGAGGAGGCGAGCTACAAATCACAATAAAAATATAACCAAGGCTCGATTAGATGAACTTTAAGTTGAATTAGACTCTTGACACTATTTTAAAACTAGGGGGACCCATTCACTATCATTATGTTTCCCAAAAAATTATTTGTTGGAAGATCTTCGGAACTAGTATTTTTCTCAGTGAGGCACGGTGCAATTTCTGAACAAGGGGTTGATTTTGAAGAACAATGCATCAGGATGTTGTGGGTAGCATGGGCCTTGGAAAAATAGACATGAAATATCTTAGAGAAATCATTTATGCTACTCAGTTTGGAGTTTATGCCCCTGGACCAAATTGCCAACATATATTTGAATAGCTTGAGGATGCGAGTTTCAATTTGTGATAAAACTCCAACCAGGGCTTGGATGGATGAATCGTCAGTTCCATTAGAATCCTGATGTCAGGTTACAAATAGGGGGTCCCTTTCATTCTCATTTCATTTCGCGAAAAATATTTTTTTGTAGGATCTCTGAAACTTGGGTGTTTCTTAGTGAGGCATAGTGCAATTTTTTAACAAGGGGATGATTTTGAAGAACAATGTGTTAGGTGACTGTGGGTAGTGTGGTCATATGGGCCTTGGAGAAATAAGTGTGTGGGAGTTTATGGAACTCAGTTATGCTGATCGATTTCAATTTTATTCCCTCGAACCAAAATACCAATATGTCTATGAATGGCTTGAGGAGGCAAGTTAAAATTCACGATTAAACTCTGGCCAAGGCTTGGATGGAAGAAATGTTGGTAGCATTGGACTCTTAACATTGATTTATAGATAATGGGACTGATTATCTATCATTTTGTTTCTTGAAAGAGTGTGTTTTGGAGGATCTCTGGAACTAGGGATTTGCTTAGTGAGGCACAATGCAATTTATGAACAAGGGGTCGATTTTGGAGGACACTATGTCGGGCTATTGCGGGTAGCGTGGTCACATGTGATTTTGTAAAATAGACATGTGGGAGATTACGAAACTAATTTTTTCCACTCGGTTTGGATTTTATTCCCTGCACCAAATTGCTAACATGTCCTTAAATGGCTTGAGGAGGTGGGTTGCAACTCGCGATAAAAATCTAACCGAGAATTAGATGGACGAATCGTCAGTTGAGTTGGAATCTTGATGCCATGTTACAACTAGGGGTACCTCTTTGTTGTCATTTTGTTTCCCAAAAAAAGTGTTTGTTGGAAGATCTATGGAACTATGATTTTGATCAGTGAGGCACAATGCAATTTCTGAGCAAGGGTTCAATTTTCAAGAACACTATGCTTGAAGATTGTGGGTACAGAAATCAAGTGGGCCTTATCCAAACATACACGTGGGAGATTGTGAAACTTAGTTATGTTGCTTAATTTGTATTTTATTCCCCCAGATAAAATTGTCAACATGTCCCTGAATGGCTTGAGGAGGCGAGTTGCAACTCACGATAAAAATCTAACTGAGGCTTGGATGGACGAATTGTCGGTTGAATTGGAATCCTTACACTAGTTTACAACTAAGGGGATCCCTCTATTATCATTTCTTTACTATAAAATTGTTTGTTGGAGGATCTCTGGAACTAGGGTTTTTCTTAGAGAGGCAAGACATGGGAAGACAATACAAAAAAAGGCATGGCATGAAAAGGCTAGGCAAGACAAGGCAAGGAAAGGAAGGGAAATTTAATCCAAGATAATCCAATACAAGCCAATACAAGGCAAGGAAAGGCTATACATGGCAAGGCAAGTCAAAGCTAGGAAAGACAAGGCTAGACATGGCAAGGAAATTCAAAGAAAGGGAAGGAAAGGTAAGGCATCGGAAGACAAGGAAAGGCATGGAAAGACAAGGAAAGGCTAGCCAAGCCAATCCAAGACAAGGAAAAGAAAGGAAAGGAAAGCCTATAGTTCCCTAACAAAAAAAATGAACCAAAAAATACAAGAATACCATAAAAATCATGAAATGAAGTCAAACTTTCAATCAATCATAAATATGAAATATTTGTTCAATTATGCCTTTTACACACTAAGAATTTTCCAATGGAATCATTTGTTTCATATTGCAAGTGCTTATTAGATATGTTTAACAATTTAACACCTTGTAAGAAAAGGCAAGGTAAGACAAGGCAAGGCATGGAAAGACAAGGAATAGCAATACAAGGAAAGGAAATACAATACAAGGAAAGGAAAGGAAAGGAAAGGCGAGGCACGGCTAGGAAAGAAAAGGTGAGGCAAGGCTAGGAAATCAAGGAAAGCAAAGGCAAGGAAAGCAAGGCAAGGAAAGGCTAGACATAGTTCCCTAACAACAAAAATGAACCACAAAATACAAGTATACCATAAAAACCATAAAATGAAGCCAAAATTTCAATCAATCATACATATGAAATATTTGTTCAATTGTTTCTTTTACACATTATTTGTTCAATAAATCTTCCAAAATGGACAATTCATCTAAGTGCAATTAATACCATCACATACTGTGTTCCTCTCACCTTTACCTCATATAATGGAAATAAAAAATATAAATACATGTGCATTTTTAATGTATTCCAACATTATCACTCGAAGCATTGCCTACTTAGGTTCATAAGTGGCCGAAGTAGTGATTGCATGATGAGCAAAATACATTAAATAATAAGTCAATGGAATTTATCGCAATGTGCTAAATTTTGGGAAACATTATTTGTCCTTGAACATTTTCTTTGTCTTATGGCATATGGGAGCAACACTATTTGGTTCTTTAATTAGGTATTGTTAGGGTAACAATGGAGCTTAAGTAAAAAGGAAGACAAATAAGTATACTATGAAAAAATAACAAAAATTGGCATCAATGTTGTAGAGATAATGTGGCTCTATTAGGTGTCAAGTGTTGAAGTAGAATGGAAATTTGAAGGGACTTAGCAAGAATCAGGTGTTCATGATAAATAAAGTACATAGGATGGATGCCTCATGTGACCATCATGGAAACATCATGGCTACACTAAGTGGCATGTGATTGGATTCTTAAACCATGTTGGCCTGTCAAACAAACTAAATATCATTTATTGGTATTGAATGGGAACCATGAGCATAAACATAATACTTCATTGAGTTTCTTATGTTGAGATTCCTTTGCGAGTATGGTTGTAAAAGAGAAGGGACACAAATCTATGGCTACTATATTTAGAGAATTATATTAGGTATTTATTGGGTTATGAAAACTAGATGTTTAAGTGAGTATGCTTGTTATATAAATGGTGCATAGACTAGCAATGATCAGAGTCGAGGAGTGTGATGAAAAGTATTTGTTGGGTTGCATGCTCTAATAATTTTATGTGACTAAGCCTATGATATAGAGGGGATGTATACTAGTTGTAATATACCCCGTTAGTGCCCCAGTAAACATGTTTATAGGATGGTGAGCCAAGTGTATATAAGATGGTGGGATTATGTGTTTATTAGGCCAGAGAGCCTAAGTGTTAAAGGATAAGATCCTGATTTTGTATATGTAATTATGCAGATCATTGATAAAATATAAACATCATTGCGTGTAGATCGACCACGAAGAAAGAGTGATGGGGAACTAAGCTTCCACAAGGTTGGGTAAGGGAGGAGGCTAAGTGTGTGGGCCTAGGGGCTAAGATAGGGAGCAAACCTATAAAGGGGACAATAATTTATTATTATTTCCTGAAGGCTAAGGTGGACATGTTGAGTGTTGTCCTAAGTTCCTGTAAAGGGAACATGTGCTAAGTGGAACTCATGCGGCTCCAGGAAGACAAGTTTCGACCTGGGTGCATGCAGTTAAAAGATGAAGTGTCAGTTGTGTTGGGGGTGCGTGGGTCATTCTTCCAACCTCCACCTGGGTTCGTTGGTTATTCTTCCATTCGTCGTCTATCCTATTTGGCTCCATCATTGACCTCTATATTTTGTCCTCTGGACACGCATCCTAAAACTAGTGAGAACTCATGGACTAAGCCGCGTTTTCTATGAAGCTCGAGTATTCCGTATTTGTCTGAGCCGTGTGGTGTCGTAACTGTGGGTTGTTGTGGCCACACAGTTCCTGGACTAAGTGTGGGTTGCTGTCTTCTATCGTTCCTGTGTGAATGAGTGATGAATCGTTATTGTTGTCCTCACCTGGATGGAGCTAAGTTGAGGAATGTGCTGAAGAAGCGGATTGTCAGGCCCATGGTAGAATATGTGGTTTGTCAGGCCTGTGAGTGAATCTCTCCAGGTGAGAGAGTGCATAGAGAAATTGAGAACCCCTGGAAGGAGTCCTATAGCTGCCACAGAGCTTGGAGAATTCTGGTCCAATCTATTGCTGAAGCCCAAGGAAAGGGAGGTTTAGCAGCCGAAGGACTATCTTCATGACAGTGAAGGTGTATACTCTTGGGGTGGGAGAAGCATGTGGGGAATGAGAGTCTATGAGCAGTGGGAATAAGTGGCTCCTGGGAGAGAATCCTTCCTCATAAACAATGTGTCTTTCGTTGACCTTGCCTAGCCTAGGATCCCTTTGCCTTGGGTGGAGCTTAGTCAAAGCTCGGGGGTGACCACTGCTGATCGTGATGAGCAAAGTGGTCTGTGGATGGAAGGTTAGTGGAAGTTATTGACATAGTTGGTGGTCTTCTAATAAAATATAAGTACCACTTTTATGTTCATTTACATGATGTGTAATGGTACACATGCTGTAATTGATGAGTATCGCCTGTATATGTTGTATATGTTGCATGTGTAGGCTTACTGTTATTTTTTCATTATTATTTATATATATGTAGAATAGTCATTCTATGTTTATATAGATGTGCATGTTTTTCTAGCAAGTATCTCTGTGTGGAATAGCCAGTAGTTTAAGGTTGGAGCTGTCACAAATTAGAATAGAGAAGTAGAGTTATAGGTGTTGGTAGCATTGCCCGGCCTGTTGGTTGCCGAGGATGTTACAAAATGGTATCATAGAATTAAAGTCTAAGTGAAGTTTGTGTGGGTGGCATTTCCTGACCTGTTGGTGGCCGGGGATGTTACAATATGGTATCAGAGCATGGTTACAATACTGAGCCTGGATGGGCCATGTTAGTGGAAGTTGAAGCAAGAGTTTTAGAAGGAGTTGTTGAAATGGACAAAACTCAAGTTATGACCCATGGTTTCAACGTGGAGCCTGGATGGGATAGGTAAGTGGTCATTGGACCCAAGGTTTAAGGTGGAAATTGTGTCTAGAGAAACTAATTTTGAACCTCAGAATGTTCTTGAGTGCCAAGAGGTTACCTTGGCCATGTTAAGAAGCTCAGGAGGAGTAGCAGTGTCATAAAACCACAACATAAGTGGTGTTGGGCCGTAGAATAATGTGGACGTTATGATCTGTTTGGGAGAAGGATAATCCTTCACAACCGTCAGATCTGGTAAGGTGGAGAGGTAGTTAGCCATAAATTCCCCTGGAAATCCTCATAGTAACTGAGTCTGTTCTACACCATAGGATCTATTCGGAAGGAAGGGAAATCCGTTACGACCATCATATATGGGGAAGGGGCAGAAGAGTTAACCTGGAATCCCTTCGGACTTCGTGACTTCAGTGAATTCTGATTTCAGAAACAAGAAAGGGTTGAATCTTGAAGCTCCGAAGTGGATCTACACCGTAGATCTGGAGAGGAGAGATCGACCATTGGATCAAGCCAATGTTAAAAGGTCAAACGTAGTAGTGAAGGGAGAAAGCTTCCGAAGAGTCGAAGTAGTGAGTCATGATGACGACACTTGGATGGACGTGGACACATGGTATGTGTGCCACATGTCAGTGGGTTTCGATCCCGTGGCAGGTTGAAATTCCACATGGAATGTGATGTGTGACACCCATCTGATTGGGACACGGTTCAGTCACTAGTATTCTGCCATGTGGCACCCTATATGATATGATCATGGTTAGTGGGATCTGAGGTTACATAACAAAGTTAAAGGTCAGAGGACCCATAGTGGCGTTGATCATGATACATCAAGATCAACGGCTAGGAGGCATTGTAGGGACCCAAGTTGCGTGGGAGTTAATTCTCCAAGGCGGTCCCACAATCCAAACTGTGGTTTCACTGAGGGGTTACATGTCAGCATCAAAAGAATTGCGGGATGAAAGGCGGGTTACTTCAAACCACCGTTGCATGCCCCCGCAATTGGAAAACGTTAAGTGATGTGATGTAATGATGTCAACAAAGGTGACATGGGAATGTTCAGAGATTAACAGTTCATATGTGTGGATGCGATATCTTTTGAAGCTCTGAAGTCTTGAAGACCTGAAGTTCTGGAACTCAGATGCTTGAGGTTCCATAGTAAGTGTCAGCCATCGGATGTTGAGTAGACGTGGACGGTTGATACGCCCTACTTCATGAGTTCGGTAACTTGAAACTTCGAGAGATTGTTTTGTTGTGATTTGAAAACTTCCAAAGCCGAAGCCCCAAGTAAGAACATATTGATATAGCGCTTGATCACAACCCATGGTCGCATGGGTTGGGGGTTGAGAGAACATGGG
The DNA here is from genome assembly GCA_000966675.3 of Picea glauca. Classification (NCBI taxonomy): domain Eukaryota; kingdom Viridiplantae; phylum Streptophyta; class Pinopsida; order Pinales; family Pinaceae; genus Picea; species Picea glauca. The sequence continues at coordinate 217,480 of JZKD02S0140763.1, read as the reverse complement.
CTAGTGCCTGAAAGCTGTGTTAAAGAAGGGAAAAGGGTTAGGTAGGAAGCAGGTGGGTTTCGTCTGGTTCGAACCCCAATCAAAAGAATACTGAAGACCTGGAACTTTGTGATAGGATCCAACCAATATCTAAGAGTCATAACTCAAAGAAAAGAGATCGTTGCACAAGAAGTGCATCGGAAAAGAAGCACAAGTTTTAAAGGATCATAGATTTCTTCTCAAGGATCATAATTGACAAAGGAAGTTGTGATTGGGAAGGTGTCGGAAAGAGGAATCCAGATGTAATGGTTACATTAAAAAATAAAAGGTGCTAGAGATGTCTTCAGATAGAATAAAGAAGGCGAGAGAGAGACTTCTTAGTCTTTAGACGAATTTTCATTGTAATGTGTCTATGAAAGACATGAGTTGTAATCATGTTTTTTTTTCTCAAAATAATAGAACAAAGAAAATTGATCCAATTGTACAGTGTTGATACTATTTCATAGTTTACTGTTATTATGTGTTTTGTGAACGTATGATGTTCTTGGTGAGTGAATGAGTTTGCGAAGAAATTGAATAAGTTTCGAGTGTTCTCTTCTGTAACATATGCAAGGAGTGCATACTGAGTTCAAGGAGTGCACGTGAGAGAGTCTTTTTCGACTCGAGGCTCAGAAGAGATAATGTAGAACTTTTTTATCCAAAGTATGCATATCAAGCACAAGGAGTGCGTATATAGGGAACTTGTTTTAAGTTCGAAGGGCTCAATAAGACACGCATAGAGTGTGCTAGGAGGGCACTAGAAAGTCTTTTGGAAGATGCAGAAGGGACGAGTCCCTTTGAGACTGAGTAAGTTAAAATCTTAGGGAGAAACAATGCAAGTTTTCATGCAAAGCTCAAGTGTGCGCCAGGGTGAAATTTCATTAACAAAATCTCACGAGGGAAAACACCATCGAAGCCTTTGAAATATTTGAAATCCTTCAAGTTAGGGAGGAATTCAAGTCCAAAAGAATTGATGCCAAGATATTTGGCAAGAAGTCATTGAGAACCTGAACGAACGATAGGAATCCTTGGAGGGAGAAGCGTCGATAGCCGTGCATCATTAGATCAAAAGAAACTGCGAGGAGGATAATGTTGAGAGTCATTCAACACTTGAAAGCTCAAGAGAGGTATCAAACCATCGATCTCAAGGAAGGTCAAACCGTTGATTCCTTTCATCGAGAAATAAAAAATTGGGAGTTGGGAGAACAAAGTAAGTTGCTCTCGAAAATCTCAAAACGCGAACATCTGATTCACGAGGAGAGATATAGACCATTGAATCACAGAAAGTGTGAGACTTTGATCTAACGCACTTGAATTTCATGAGTTTAGAAGTTGGAAAGGGAAAGAGAAATATTTTCTGATTTCACGAACTGTGAAGTCCCGATTCACGAGAAAGGATCCACACCATTGGATTATGAGGCGTTGTGATTCATTGGATCTGACTCACGTGGATTTCATAAAACTAGAGATCGAAAGAAAAGAGGGGAACTGTTTTTCAAAACCCTGAAACACGAATTGTCGATTCGCGAGGAATTGATCTGGACCGTCGAAACCCAGAAAGATGTGGACCGTTGATCTGAGGCCAATGAGGTTCAAGATTTAAGACCTCCAGAGAAAGAAGGAGATCTAATCCTCGAAGTTCACGAAGGGTAAAGTCTCGTAGCGCTCAAAGGATGGGCCCCAGGTCATAGCTAGAGGTCACGTCAATGGAAGTTAAGAGAAGATCTAGCACATTCTAGACTCTTATTTCAGATTTCGGGGATAGAGAGTCGAGGGTGACTCATATCGAGACACCCGATACGCGAAATCCTGAAAATCCTTTTGGATAGGCATGTGATCATAGTCGGTGGTCATGTAGAGGAAGCTTGTGCCCGCCGCTAGCTCTCGCTAGTGAGGTTTCATGCAAGGCCTATGGATTTGTTTTGTGGAGGTTCTAGTAGGGACCTGAAGAGCTGCCCTGGCTCTGAGAGTTGAAGATCCATTGACCGGGAGGTCAGCAGACCCCACTGAGGTGGGGGCACTACATAGAAAGTGCTCAAGGCAGGAATAATCATGCATAGTGATCACAGTGGGAGCACAAGAAGATCCAGGAATCTAGGAAGAATTGAAGACTTCTGGGTTCAATAAGGAAAAGTTGCACATGGGAAAGAAGTTGCTGAAATTTTTGTGGCAACGGGTATGTTATGGCTCGTTGGGTCAGCCAGAGGAAAGAATGCTTGCATGTTTGCAAGTGTTGTTGGTGATGCTATTGCATAAGGAAGGAAGCAACAGAGGGCTAAAGTGTTGGTTATAAGTTTAATAAAAGAACCATGAAATCTTCTACTACCATCAGATATTCAGGTAGTATAAAAATTTATTAATGGCAATCATGCAGGTATGAGTTTTTATCACTCTTTTTGCATAATTGCTGAAAAAGAAATTTTGGTAAGAATTGTCTCAGCCAGAGTTATTTTATAAAATCACATGATTATATTATTGAATGCATACCACTGGATGTGGTAAAGGCTGGAAGCCTGTATTAATTCAAAGATTTTTAGCTTCAAAATGCACACATTGACACGGTAGAATGACATGTTAATTTGGTTATGGGGTAATAACCAAAGAATTAAAAAATAAGAACTTGTTATAGGAATGAATGCTAGTAAGCTAGTCATGTATGGGACCAAGAACTTGTTGGATATGGCAAGGTATGAATATGGAAAGGTTATGAGCCACACAAGTACTAAAAGCTTCCTACTTTTAAATAAAACTTAGGCTGCAACCTTTTTGCTAACACTAATGAACACCACAAAATTATATTCTTGGAGTAGTGTTCGGGTTGAAAAGGAATACATTCAATTAATTGGGAAGACAATATGAAGTGTGTGGAGAATGTGGCAACACATTGGCCAGAATTCCAACTCATGGATGGTGAGATACATGACTGAGATAAAGAGCATTATGTAATTCAATGCAAGGTGCACTAAATAAGAATGCATTGATAATTACACTCATGCATAGTAAGTGATAGAATTGTATACTAAATGCAATGGTTGAATGAGTTTTGTAAGTACATACATATATATTATTGCATGAAAATAATTGTTACTAACAACTGAAATGTTGTGTACTCATGAAGCTGAGGACATTTCAAGAGTTGCTAGACATTACAATAGGAAAGTTGCAAGCCAGGTAGTCACAGGAGTAGAGACTACAAAAATGTTTATGTTCAGAAAAATTGAAATAATAAACTTATTGTTATTAATTATGAACATGCATATGCATAGAATGATGAGTCATTATATTTGGTTAAATTGTTTGGTAATTGTGATTGAATTGCTAGGTGCAGGAAATTCTAAGATCATTGCATAAGGTGTTGTACATGTTGAATTATGATGTACAGAAAATACTGACAATTTGTTGGTTGTATGCAAGAGGAAGCATTATAGGAAAAATGGTATGCAGTTTGGTGCCTGTGGAAAACCAGAAGGATTGTTGCATTCATAATATGGAAACAACCAAGATGAATCATGAAATAGAATTTCATGTTTTGGGGATAAAAGTTGAATTCCCTTTTGAACTAATTGGAGTTCCTAAATGAATTCTTTTATGTTTTCTCATGATAACTGCATGTGGGTGATGCAGATGAGATGATGTTGATTAAAGTTAGAATGTTGATTACAAAGAGTAGCTTGAGAAGATGCTGATTGGAAATCTTTGAGGGCAGTTGGAACTCCAGGAGCCACGGTGCTCTAAGACTTCCTGAGTTGGCCTGTTGTTTAAGCCCAAGGAAAGGGAGGTTTCCAAAGACTTGGATGAATTTTCAATAAATTTGTACCATCCCAAGCCATAATGAAAACCACTATGCAATATAATGTGTTAGTTGGATCCGTAAGTTAGGTTTGTTGTCTCTAATTTTCAGCAAAAAATAAAAGTATATATCAATGAATAAACAAGTATTAGAGTTGCTAACAAGTTTCTAAAAGTCCAATGAAATGTGCTTGAGACAAAGTAGATAAATACTAGAGAATTTTATGATCTATAGCATGAGACTTTAGAAACGAATTATCGTTGTCATAAAATATGTGTGTAGAATTATTTTGCATCCTTATGGCTGTAGGAAACTTGTTGTGACATCAGTGAATCTAGTCACTAAAACTTTCAAAGAAACCACTCAAAAATTGTTCTAAAGCAAGTAGAATAAATTGGCAAATTCTTAGCAACTTTTGACAGTGAGAACACAAGTTTTGAATGAATTTAAGTTAGGGTTTCTGAAGTGAAATTACCAGCCTTATGGCTGTAGCAAACCAGGGTCTATACCAGAAAAATTATCCAATCAAATCAGTTCTTAGTGAGCTCAATAAGTGCGCCTAGGTTAGGAGAAGGTTAGGGAAATTTTTTAGGGCTACTCTAGGGTTAGTTTAGGAGCTAGTTAGGGTTAGTTAGCTAGGGTTAGTGCAACCCTAGTGGTTGTAGGTTAGGGTTACTACAAAAAAAATAAATTTTGGTTGAGATGGGATGCCTCAATGAGGCAAGGTAGCTCAAGGCTAAGGGAACAAACCTCAAGTGAGAGAAAACCGAAATATTGAAATTTCATGTTTACCAATGCAATCATTTATGTCTCTAATGCAATGATTAGTGCCTTTAGTTATGGGTTAATGGGGGCATAGATAAAGATATAGGGATACTATATCCTTGGGGGTATAAATTCGCTTATTCCCCAAGGTAAGTAACCTAGCTACGGTTTGAATTTAAGGGGTGTATATCCTTATACTTTCTTAACCAAAACCTTTGCAAATAATTTTAAATCTTAACAATTATGGTGGAAACTAGGATAGGGGTGTATGTTCTTATACTCCCTATCTAGCCTTAGCTAAAACAACCTTAAATTGAATTACCAATGATAATAACAATGTAAAGAACCATACCAATCCAAGAAAAGCCTTTAACATGGCAATGTAAACCACCACAATAAGCTAGAAATTACCTCCAAGAGATAGCGCATCATCATCATCATCACCCATAACCAAAGAAACCATTCCATAGCATAAGAGACAAGAAGAAATCCAAAGGTATCGAAAACTCCAGTCATGTACTTCTCACAAATGAGAGAGTTATGTTTAAATGAGATCTTATGATCTCTTATTTATACAAAATGTCACTAAGCTAATTTGTCCACATAACTTAGGTTAAAACACAAGACTAGGGGTCAACAACCCTAATATTTCCCCTTTACAAAGATAATAATTAAAAATTCACTTTAATTTCACGTTTGCACAAAGAAAACCATAAAATGAAGGTGATGTCTTTCTTTTAGGTGATGTTTTGCCTCTTTGACCTAGTCGTTGGAGTTGTAGTAGCATGGTTAGGCCTACAAAGGCCTCTTTTCATCAATCCACATCCTCTTCTTCATGATCAAATCCATCTTTCACCAATAATTCCACTTGTCCATGTCTCACCAGCAAACCTTATCCCCCAAGGATGATGTCAAGCCTAAACAGGTGGTGTTTTCCCTCTCCTAGGAAAATCGTTTGGCATGTGAGGGTTGGGATAGGTCTTCCAAATCATCTTCTAGGTCTCCAAAACTTTGTCTATGTGATCCAGCATGTGGACCCATGAAATCCAACCTGTGGGATTGCAACCCCAAGGAAGCCCAAGCTAGGATTGTTCTTCCAAAATTGTCCACCAACTAGGTCCTGCAAAGACAAGTAAGCACACCCTCCAAGGATATCAAGTCATAGAATCATGATAAGTAAATCAAATCAATAAATGAACCACCTAAGCATGTGCATCAAAGATTACCCTGCCAAACAATTAAGTGCTCAAAGACATTATATGACTTTCCAAACTTAGATATGGGAGGGTTGATGAGGTTTCCTATTGGGTATATCTTTCCCTAGGTCAAGGAGTATTTCCAATATACCCCTCTCTAAGCCATGTAAAGTGGGTGAAGTGGTTAAGGGTCAAGACTCATTGGGCATGGGGTTCATGAAGTACAAGGGGTTATAGTGTCTCATTCATGGGTTCCTTTGTAGAGGGTGTGTGGCACCTTCGTTTGCAATTCAATTTTTCCAATCCCATCTTTTTTCCATTCTTTGTTTCTCTCATATTGTAATGACAAGTTGAAGGAACTTTTCTTGGCATGGTTTCAATATAATGACAGTTTCACTCACAAACACCTAGTGGAAATGAGAAGGTTGGTTCATGATGAGACCCCCTTTCTCTTAGCCATGCAACTGAGAGCCATTACCATGGCTTGGTGACCAGATGATGTTAAATTCATGCCACTAGATATATATGAACATGATAGGTCGGCTCATGATGAGACCTCCTATCCTCTAATTAACCGTATAAGAATTCTTAATCATTATTCTTATGGGTCCCCTTTTTCTTAGAGAGAAGTGTTTCATTTCTTTCTAGGGGGGATCCCTGGGAAAAGCATATGGAAGTTTTATATATAGGATTTTAAATTTTACCCACATCAATTTCTCTAGGATTTCAGCCCTTTCTTCCCATATAATGAGGGACAACCCCTTCTTGGGTCACTACACCCTAAAAATCCCAAGGGATAAGGAAATGGGGGGAAATAGTGATGGAAAGTGGTAAGTATGGTCGAGAATGGTAAGAATACTCTTAAAGGGAATTCATAGTAGTAAATCCATCCCAAAGGAATACCACATACTAGAGCACAATGTCATCCACCAAGGTGAAACAAGGAAAAAGGAATAATGTCCAAGCATATATCATGAAATATAAAGCAGTCTAAGATACAACATACTCAAATGCCTCAAATATTGAAATGAAACTCACGATAATACATGACTTGTACCTCACAAAGAAAGGCTCATTGCCTCTTGGAAGCCAGTTGGTGTAGTGGATTCCATATAAAAGTCTACGACCTCGGTGGTGGTGAGAAGGGTCTCCATCTGTGCAAAAGGATATTGCTAGTCATCTAGTATGTCGACACTCCATATCTGCAACCTGAGGGTGTTGATACATAATATCATTAGTTATCCACAAAATGGGGATAACACTTTCCAAGTTCCTTCCTTTAGGGGTTATGTTGTAACTATTTTACCCATATTCCTTGTTTTAGGGCTAACCCACATTCTTGTTGCAACTAATTTACCCATAATTATTCAACTCATAATTTCTTGTTGCAACTAATTCATTTTTAATTACTTTCTTGCTGTCTTCCTTTAGGGTCTATCTTGTAATTGTTTTACCCATCTTCTTTTTTTTAGGTCTAACCCACATTCTTTTTGCAACTACTTTACCCATAATTAGTCAATTCATAATTTCTTGTTATAACTAATTACTTTTTAATTATTTTCTTATTTCAACAACTTTACCCATGATTAACTCTTAGTTGCAACCACTTTGATGAATTTCTAGGAGCTTCTATAATAATTGACTTATTTGTTGACCTTCTAGGGGCTTCTATAATATTCATGAGGGTCCTCCAACTTCATAAAGCCATATCTATTCTATTGTGAGGAACTATGTGATGTACTACATATCACCGAAAATGACATGACTTGTACTATCCATCTATGATAGTATCACCTGCAATTTCACTATCCTTCATGTCATTATTCCTCAATCAACTTTAGTTCCCATAACCACACCTCTAGGGCTACATGTAGACTATATCAAATGCACCCAACTAACTCACCATTAATCTCGATCATACAACTGTCCAACATCTCTAGAACTCTCCAAGGGTTGACATCAATCTCTAAGGGTTGACGTCAATATCCAATATCACTCTCCAAGGGTTGACATCAATGACAACAAACTTTCCAACATCCTAATCCAAGGTCGTAACCCTAAACTTGTTAATGAACCCTAGAAACAAAGTCTAGTAAATTTTAAGTTTAGCATTCATTTTAGCGATTGTTCTTACTCAAAGGATACATAAGTGAAACTGATGTTGTTTGCGACTCTTAAAAAAATGAAACTTATAAGAACACTGGAAAAAAAAAATTTACACTAATTCTTCAATGAAAAAGTGTTTCAAAAAAGAAAAATGCATGAAAAAAATTTCAAACTTTGAAATGCAATATTTTCTCTTTTTGATGCAAAATTGGTAATGCAACCTTTTGAGAAAAGAAAACGAAGCAAGCATGAGGATGTTATTTATTATTTTTCCTTTGAAATTCTTTCAATATGATAAGAAAACAAAATCCTATTCTAATATCTTTTTCATTTTCAAATAACAATGCAAAACAATGTAATGAAAGAAAAAGACCTAACTAGTAGAAAACTAGGATTTTTCATTTTTTTTTTCTTCTTTCTACCAAAGAAAAAACTAACAAAGGATTCTAAAAGAAAGATTTTTTTTGTGTGTGTTTGAATAATCCAAATAAATCACAAAATAAAAGTATCAAACTCAAATACAAACTCAAGTTTCAAAAATGACCTCAACAGTGACCACGAAATCGAGATCCTAAGAACATGACTAGTCTTATAGTCATGCAATCCAAGGGATAAAATGGATACAAATATGGATTAGAAAAATGATTTTTTCATTTAAATTTAAGGCCTTACCAACATTATATAGGCCACAAAAATTTTTGAGACCAAACTCCCCAAACAAGACCACCAAACTAGCTAAAACAAGGCTTCAAAAAGGATGAAAAACAACAAAAAAGTCACTTTTTTGGAGGTGTATGTGATTGGCTCCACTATAGGTCACATAAATAAGCTTATGTATGTTCCCTGGATCACTTTAGGGAGTGTGTATGAATTTTTATGTGGCTTTTCCTTCTATGGAGTGAGTATGTACGGGACTTTTTCTTCTACAAGGCACACACATGACCCAACACTTACGTGTTTTTTAGCACTTATGTATGTGCTTAAATCCTATATAAGGGTAGCGTATGTACACATATATTTTCAAAGAAAAGTGCATATACAATCAGAAAAACTTGGAAATTTTTGGCATGAATCCCAAAACCCAAAATGTAGCGGAGGACCAAAAGAAAGCCAAAAAACATTGGAAAAAAAAGCAAAGTCAAGAACAAAAGAAACAATTTTTGAAACCAAAAATCAACTCTTAAGACTTAGTAGGACCCAGGAAGATCCTACAGTGTCACAACCCCAATCTCTAGTGGTATAGAAAAAGTAAAAACCTCCAACTCAGAACATGTAAGTGATTGTATAAGCGACAAGTAGTGTATGTACGTGACTCTATGGAGGGAAAGTCAGGCATGTATGTGATTGTACCAAAATAAAACAATGTACACCTTAAAAAACCTCTCTAAATTTAGAGAGAAAGTTCTGGAAGACTCGGGAAGGATTGGAGAAAATCAGAGAAGGCTAAATAAATGTTTAAACAAAGAAAAAGTTTCAAAAGAAATGAAAACAATAAGTATCCCTAACGACCCAAAAAGGGATAATCCCCAGTGAGTCACCAATTATGTTATGGAAAAATAAGACCTGTGGCTATGGGTCAAGTAAACAACAGAGCAGTGCCCTAAAATACCACACTTAGAATCAAAACAACTAGTTAATCAAAAGTAACTACTTGCAATAACTAACTTTCGGAGGATAGGAAAGAGAACATACATGGAATCCAACATTTGAAGTCAATCCCACTCAAGACCTTTCGCTCAAGAACTCTAGTACAATGATCCTCTGAAAAGTCCTGCAAAAAAAGAGACAAATAACTGCAAATAGTTATATGCTAACTAACTAAACATGATAATTTCAATTTGCATAATAGATTCAAAATAAGACATAAATGATCTCATTAAAAGCATGAATCGACAAATAGAAATGGATGAGAATGAGAGATATTTTATTAATTACAACATAGAATCTGGTTACAACCTGTAACCACTATGGCATGGTCTCGAAATTGGGCTCCAAGCTCCTCTACCCAAGGCTAGAGATGAAAAGAACAACATCCAAAGCTTTGTGTTCCAACAGGTCTAAGGAAGCAATGAATTTCTTCCTGATAAGATAGGGAGAACTCTCTAAAAGCAAGGGTTTTTAGAGGGGAAGGACAATCTCAGAAGCAAGGGGAAAAAAGGGGACTTACGGGGCTATATTGAAAATGATAGCATAAGGATTCCTTTCTTTGATATGTTTTTCCTCCACTCCAAGGGTCTAATTTATACTACCTTTTGACACATGTACTAGTTATGAATGAGATACAGGAGGTTTGGAACGTAGGGAACTCATCAACTCCACTCGAAATGTCAAGATTTATTATTTTTTTGAGCCAATTTAACATGTGTGTGGGTTTCTAACTAGCAAGGTGCATATGTACATTAGTTTCTTTAAGGAGAGTCACACACATAAAAAAATGGGGTTTTTAAAAGTATTTTGTGGGAGGAAAAGGGGTATTGTGGTCCCACAACAAAGGAAATGGATGTAACTAACCCCAATGAGTCATCATGATCATGTGAGGTGTCAGATGACAGTATAACAACAAGGCTAGGCAAAGTAAGGAAAGGAAACACAAGGCAATGCAAGGCATGGTATGGCATGACATGACAAGGAAATGTAATGCAATGCAACACAATACAATGCAAGACATGGTAATTTTTTTTTTAATTATCTTTCTAATTTCTTAGAAAGACAACTGAAAAGACTGTGCATTTAATTATCAATCTAGGGCTCATATGGAACTTCCGAGTTATTGTGCGTTGTATATGCACGATACATTCTACTCATCCAATGGTTTGGTATGTAGTCGTAGTATCAATGATTATGTTTGTGGTCAGAGTATAGAAAATTCTCAAGCTCTGGCATGGTTCTACAAAATGTGGAAAGTAAATCACACTTGCAAGAAATGATATATCACACTTGCAAGAAAGTAAACACACATGTAAGAAAGTAAATGTCACACTTGTAGAAAAGTGAATATGCTAACTAATGTGTTGAAAAGGAAATTCACACTAGTTGCAAGTATCAAGAGTATGAATCAATTGTTTCCATAAGAACCCCTAGTTATATCTAGTAAAACTAATTGTAGAAATGAAATTCTAAATTGCTCTTACCGAAATTGAAATTCACACCAAGCTTGCTAAAAATAAATCACACATGCTGAAAGGAAATTGATTAACTACTTGCTGGAAAAGAAATCAACTAAGTCCTCGCAATCAAAGCTTAATACTTTCCAAGATGATCCTTGTCATTACTACGAACAACATTTGTAATCATCAGGTTAAGCACATAATGAAATACAATCTCATGTGAATACATGATTGAATAAATACAATCTCTCTTGAATAATTAACAACATAAATGAATTGAATCACACAAGAAATAATTAACAACTCACATAATTAAATCACACAACGTGAAATTAAAGAAAACTATTGAAGCTACACATCACTTTAAATAATAAATAACTCCAATATCTTTTTCCCAATAATTCCAAGAATCAAGGTTAACCATTTAAACTAATTTTTTTTTATAGAAATTGCAAATTTATCTCTGCATCTTTGATTTTCTTGGATTAATATTATTGTTGCATAAATCCATAAATAAAAAATATCTAGCATCATGGTTCACAGTTCTGACAGCTCAAGGTTCCTTGGATGAGTTGTAGTATAGGTGGAGTTGCAACAATTGGAGTTGCAACGCATAATAGTTCCCTAGCGAGTTGCAACAATTGTACTTTAGACTAGTTGTAACACGGGTGGATTTGTAACAATGGTACTTAAGGAAAGTTGAAACATAGGTGGAGTAAAAAAAACTATACTTCAAGCGAGTTACAACACAGGTAGAGTTGCAACAACTTTACTTCAGGTGAGTTGCAACATAGGTGGAGTTGCAACAACGAGAGTTGCAGTGACGAATAGTTCCCTGACGAGTTGCCACAACTAAAATTGAGTATTGCAGCAACTGAAAATGAGTGTTTCATCAATTGGAACCAAAACATCCCCTGTGGCAACATCACAATCTACACAACAACTTGTCTCACATATCATCTTTGTAAATTAACTCAATGATAAATGAAAATATGATCTTTTTCTAATGTTTAATCATAAATTCATTTAAATTACTAAAACAATATCATAGAAACACATTAAGTCTAAATCCCGCATAATAATGTATTGATACAAGGTCTATGTAATAGGAAAGGTGTTTAAATTAGAAAAATATGGTATAAAAAGATGTCATTTCTAGAGCTCTTCACATGACATGACATGGTATGGAAAGGCAAGTCAAGGAAAGGCATGGAATGGCAAGGCAAGGCATGGGATGACAAGGAAAGGCATGGCAAGGAAAGATAAGGAAATGTAACATGACACAATGCAAGGCATGGCATGACAAGGAAATGCAAGGCATGGCAAGGTAAGGTATGGCATGGTATGACAAGGAAAGGCATGTCAAGGAAAGGAAACAAAAGGAAATGCAAGGCATGACATGGCAAGGCAAGGCATGGAAAGAAAATGAATAACATGGAATGGCATGGAAAGGTAATGCAAATCAAGGCAAGGCAATTCAATGCAAGGAAATGCAAGGCATGGAATGACATGACATAACAAGGTAAAACATGGCAAGGAAACACAAGGAAAGGAAAGGAAAGGAAATGCAAGGAAATTGAAAGCATGGCATGGCATGGCATGGAAAGGAAAGGCAAGGCAAGGCATGGAATGACATGGCAAGGAAAGGCAAGGCAAGGCAAGGAAAGACAATCAAAGGCATAGTATGGCATGGCAGGGAAAGGCATGGGATGGCATGGCATGGCATGAAAAGGCAAGACATGGCATAACATGACATGGAAAGGAAATGAAATAAAAATAAATGTAAGAAAAGGAAAGGAAATACAAGCAAATTTAAGTCAATACAATGCATGACGTGGCATGGCAAGATAAGTCATGCAAGGCAAGGCAAGGCAACACAAGACAAGGAAATGCAATGCAAGGCAATGCATGGCATGGAAAGGAAATGCATGGCATGAAAATTTAAGGTAAGGCAAGTCAATGCAAGGAACGACAAGGCTAGACATGGCAAGACAAGGAAAGGCATGGCAAGGTAAGGTCTAGGTATCGATCTAGGTCTAGGTATGACAAGGCAGGCATGGTAAGGAAAGGAAAGTAATGACAAGGAAAGGAATGTCATGACAAATCAAGGCAAGGCATGTCATGGAAAGGAAAGGCATGGCCTGGAATGTCAAGGAAAGGCATGGAATGGCAAGGAAAGGCAAAGAAATTCAAGACAAGGAAAATAAATGAAAGGAAATGAAAGATAAGGCTAGGAAAACAAGACAAGGTTAGGAATTGATCACATACATACTTTGTTGTGGATTCTCAATCCACTTGGCATATTACACATTCCTCCATAAAGGTGGCTACCTTGAAATTCACACATCTGGAGTGGTTGCTTGCATGTACATTCTTGGAGAGAACATTCCATGTGGACGCTTTGCATTTGAATTGGCTTCATTCCTATTTTTAGTGGTGTGTCCCCTTCATGAGCATTATTTGGTGCATACTACTACTATTTTTGGATGAGGGCGAATTTCTTTGGAGAGGCTAATGTCCACTTGTTGTAACATGGTCAACCATGGATTGAGGAGAAATCTAACTAATCCATTATTACGCCGAAAGGCATACACCTATTGACAATGGGAACATTTAATGATTTTTTAACATTAAATCTTAATCTTATGGTCAACAATTGAAGATGCTGGCATATTCTTAGTAGTCCTCCCAAATCAATGGATGAGATTTACTGTTCATAACTTCTTTGTATTTATGAATGCATGCGTTAACATGTTTACTTTTTCACATTTACCTAATCATATTAAGAAATTACTGTGAGGCCATATGCTTTCCACGCTAAGATGATTAACAAGAATTAATATATATGCAAAATTTTATTGCCACGTTTGGATGTTTAGCAGACACTACCTAAAATAAATTACACGTATAACTGTTGAAATGTGAACCAGACTGAGTTGTGAACCGTGACCACGTTTGGCTGATCGATATCTTTTATGTCGTTTCATGTTATATCCGTCTTAAGTTAATTCGGGATGTTTGGCTTTCGATTTGCTCGATGCCTTTGGATTTTAATGGTGTTCTCTTTGCACATGGGCAATGTATCCTCCCCTACTGCAGTGAAGCATACGATTGCAAGCGACATACAACCATTGACTGTTCGGGCAATTCATATGGAGGGGAGCACAGCCGCTAACTTAATGTATTACATTAAGTACAACAAATGTATTACAGACATCCTACTGTGGATTAAGTACAAATGAAAAATATTACATTAAGTACAACAATGTATTACAAAGATCCTACTGCGGATTTTCATTGCCTTTAGGCGTACATCAGCCACGGGTTTAAGTGGCTGGGCTAGTTATAATATTTATTTGAATTTTCATGGAGTTAGTTAGCAATTAATACTATTTTATTATATAAGAGAAGAGACTCGCTCTATAAAGAAGAGTTCTCTCTCCATTGTAAAGGGTGGAGAATTTGGGTATTTAGGAGCTCTCCTCTTGGGCTAGATTGTACAACATTTTGGCAAGATTAATGGAGAATTTGAGGTATATTGTCATTTGATGTGAGGATTTATTGTGCACTTATATTTATGTGTTGATTTTCTAATAAAAAACCCTTGTAGTATGTTGTGATTTCCATTATAATCAACCATGCTTCATTTTAGATAGATTTGTGATGTTTCAACCCTCTTATTTATGTTGTGATTATGTTAGCCTACAAGATTCTTATTATTAGTTCCTGATGTCTTAACTAGGATGGGACTTTAGTATTTTGTTAGATTTAGGTCCTTGAGAACCATTAATTGCATATGGATTTATCACTTAGAAATATTTTCCACCATAATATATTCATTAATGAGTAACACAAGTATTTATAATCACTTTAGAAAAAACCAATTATTTTTACTTACACAGACTTCCTTAACATTTTAAAAAGTAATTAATCAAATTAAATAAATTATTACAATGATTAGTGCAATAATACAATCCAAATCTATTTGAATACTCAACCAAATCCAGAAAAAAATTATTTTGTTTCATCAAAATTTCATAAATCTATCCAAATTTTGTGAAATAGTTGGTAGAACCTAAAACATCTTTGTATAGTCCTGAACAAACATCTCCTATAATAAGTGGATTTATTGAATATTGTAAAGGTAATTGTAGTTTCTACTAGTGAAATGTAAGTTATTGAATCTACAAACTCATCAAAATATACATTGATGCGTTAAGTGATCCTTCTATATTTCGATGTATGAGTTTTTCCTTCCAACTATTGAAAAACAATATTCAACTTATCATACTAAGAGATTTTAAATTGAAGGTTATATGAGTTTTTTAGTTTGAAATTTCATCTTCACATCATGTCTTCATTATCCCAAAGCCATCCATAATCCCAAAGTGTGCATTGATTTAAACTCATGGATCATTCTATTCATGTTCAATTTGATGATGTTCATGTAGGTTTCTCCCTTAATAAAACAATGTAAATCTATGTTTACTAGGAATATCCTTGTATTGATATTTTTATGTGGAATTAATTCTTAGAAGAATAGAGATACATAGTTGTTTCTATTTATTGTTTCTGAGAGTCATCTTTTGAGAAAAGATTTCTTTAAATTCATTAGATTAGATTTATTTCTTGCAATTTCATATATAACAGAAAATAGTGGAAATTGAAACACTTTGAAATTCATACATTCATCAACATAAAATGCAGAAACAATGAGTTTCATCAAAAAATGTACCATGAAATGTGTGTGTGTGTGTGTGTATTCAACATTGTCTAAACTATACATTATTTACAAAATGACACATCTTTCCCAATATACAAAATGACAACATGTGCCCTAACATAAAATATTCCATATAGTGGCATATATGCTAAATGACAGATATTGGTCACTCATTGACCACTTCCGCCCTCGCCATCCTCAAGATCATCTTGACAATCAATATTTATTCTCTTGATTGAAGAAGCACCTTGAGTAGTTTTTCTCTTGGGTGTTCGTTCCTCCAGAGACTGCACAAAGGAAAAACAATGTTATAATTTTTTTTCGACAATGAATTAAAATACTTACAAAATGATACTTTGTAATTCAACACAAGAAAACTCACCAAAGATGGTACTGATGATCGCAAGGGTGTTACCCTCCTTCGTGACCCTAATCTCTCAGTGATGCCACCCTGTGTCAGTTAAAAGGATCAAATCATGAAATTTAAATAAATATGAATAAAATTAATTCCATACATGATACATAAAAATTGATTATGAACACATGATCTCACTGTGAATATATTGGGCATCAATGGAGAATAATTGGCAGGTGGAGCACTTTTTTGTACAACCTTCTCCAAGGAAATATCTACTATGGTAGCCTCAGTGTATGTCATAGATGGAAATGCTGGTGGGGGTTGGTGGCATATGGGTGCATCCACTATGTATGGCTGCGATGGAAGAGGTGGTGCAGATGGGTAGCCACTGAGGATGCATGGAATATGAAATATGGTGGGGGTGGGTGGCGATGAACCCCCACATATTGTACAAGTGATGGAATAATGCTTATCGTGGAAATAAGTAACCCAAAATCTGTGTTCGGGTGCCCAAGGACTGGATTAGTACTGTGACTAGAGAAAATATCAGCAACATGCATATGTATTAATAATATCATTATTAGCACCTTATAGTAAAATTAAACAACATAAATACAAAAAAAATTGAGATTTATACGATATTTAACTCAACACATAATACTTGTGAAGCAGGTGACTTGTCCATCCCAGGTGGACATTGCTCAACACTCCCCTGGTCATGCTCCCTATAGAAACATAAGAACATTACAAATTTGAGGATGCCTGAAGATAAACAAATCACTATGGTGAATTTATCAAATGTGACACATACTTGTGTCTATGGTACAATGGATGAGCATGATACCTCTATTGTTTCATTAGTGGTGGAGATAGAAACTGATGCATCTATCGATGTAGGGGGTCTGCTATAGGGGCATAGAAACTATAAAACATCATATAATAAAATATCAAAATATGTACACATAATACTATATAAATATATAACGATGAAGAACATAAAGATGGTTAAGATACTAACCTCCTCCATGAAGATCTAGTGTCCAATGGCCTCCATAGGCTGATAACATATCTATTGGCAACTCGAGCATCTTTGAGGCTCACATGAACGACTGAATTGACCATTTTCCCTCTCCTCATTGCACTCTGATCTAGGGGTTGAAGGTTTGACTCCTTTGTAAATGTCACCAACAGGAGCCTCTTATCGAGATAATGCAACAAAACTACCATGATACACCAGAATTTGAGTCAAGGATGATAAAGCTACCTGTGCCTGCTACAATCCCTTTGCAACGGGAGGATGTTGGGCATGGGGGTTAATTCTTTGCCTGGGGGGATGATGACCTAGAATTGGATCATTCCTAGCACACTTTCAGTCCTATACAGACCCTCCACCCACCCCCTGTAAATCACCAACATCGAAGTAGTTCACATGGCGACCCAAAATAAATTATGCCCATAATTTTCTCAAAAAATATAAAGGCACCTCCATGTTATTACATTAAACTATGGGTGGACGCACCATTCCATACAAATGTGTTTCTTGTTGATAGGTGGTCGTTGTGTAGTTCGAGGATCAATAAAAAGAGACATCGAATCTTGTTTTGAAATACCCAAATCTCTAACTTGGTTTCTATCCACTCGAGTCTTGTAAAACTTGAACATTCTAGATAGGTTCTCTTGTGCCCCTTAATTCATGGACAAGTGATATTAAGGTGGCCAACCCCTCATCAATTTGTGTATTTATGTTTGGTGGCTATGATGGGCTGGGGTTTTATGCGCTTTGGTATGTTTGTGTATGGTTTTCATTGTCTTTGGGTTCCATCTTAATAATATCTGTTGCAATTTAATAAGGCAATTTAATAAGTGCACTTAAGAAAAAGGTATTACAAACAACAATTTCATTTGAGGAAACTAAAGTAAAGAAATATCATAAACAACCCATGAATGTAGAATATGATGCAATGATGAAGAACCAAACATGGGAGCTTGTGTCATGTCCTAAATGAATACATGTTGTAGGGTTCCAAATGATTTTATAAGACACAATTTAATTCAAATGGGGCCATACAAAAATTCAAATAAAAATCAAATACTATTCAAATAATTATTTATTTTGCTTCAAGTCTTAGTTGGAATATTGATCAAATATATGTTAAGAATACATTGTTTATTAGGAATATCCATGATTACATATATATATGGACCAATTCCTTGGTTTAGTGGATAAAAAACATCCTCACTTTTTTTACATGTTGAAGATAATTCAATTTTTCATAGTAACATTAAAAATCAAGCATATCTTGCTTTCTTTTGACATGGGGGAAAGATCTTGTCCTATGCTCCTCCTCTTTACTTGTTGGATCAAAGGAACACACAAGGCACAATGTGAAAATGGACATAAATCACACCTATGGTCCCTTAAAAAAAGGCACAACATGAATGCATGAATGCACACACATTCTTGCCAACGTGCCTATGTGGCACACTGAGTGGAGGCTTGGACTTTTCCAAAAATCTAACATTAGGAATATGCACGTGTTCCATGCACATTCTTACTCATCCCCTTGCACTTTTTCATCCACCAACTTCATGCACTCACCCCTATGCTCTTTGACCTATTCCTTGTGCAATCTTGAAAAATCCAAAATAGAGAGGAAAAATTGCATTTTCTTGGTAGTTTAACTTATATCTAGTCCCAAGTGATAAATTGTGAAGCAATAAATGTAGAGAGAAAGGATAGAGTAGAAATAGTATTCAGTATATTGAGAATGTAAGGAGAAAGTACAATGACAAGAGTTAACGAAGAAGTGATGTGCAAAAGGAAAATAGATGAGCTAAATAGGCTCAAGCAAATCAAGAAAAGAAAGTACAGCTGGCCAGGACAGCTGGCAGTGTACAGTCAGCTTGTTGAGGTTACATTATATTTAACACTCCCTCTTAAACTCAACAGTTACAAACATCAGCACTGATTATGCCCAAGTGTTGTCTCTGAAAATCAAAACAGATTTTCCTAGTGGCTTTGTGAAGATATTTGTGAGTTGATCTCGAGAACCACATAGTTGAAGTGCAATATCACCATTATTGACTAGCTCGCGGATGAAGTGAAAGCGAGTGTCAATGTGTTTGCTTTTCTTGTGAAACACATGATTTTTGGATAGAGCTATTGCTGAAGTATTGTCACAGAAAATAGGAGTTGGATCATTTTTTGTATGTGACATATCTTTCAATATTCTTCTCAGCCACATAGCTTGACAAGAAGCTGAGGTAGCAGCAACATACTCTACCTCTGCAAAATATATTGATACAATTGGTTGTTTCTTTGATGCCCATGAAATCAGGTTCGAGCCCAGGTGAAAAACATGTCCTAAGGTGCTTTTCCTGTCATCTAGGCTGCCTACTTTTCCTGTCATCTAGGCTGCCTGCAAAATCACTGTCTGTGTAACCAGGAAGTTGATTACTATCAGATTTAGTGTACCATAAGCCAAAATTGAGAGTTCCTGCAATATATCTCAGAATCCGTTTCACCATTTTCCAGTGAGAATCTTTGGGGGATTCCATGAATCTGGAAACAAGGTTGGCTGCATACATAATATCAGTCCTAGTTGTTGTGAGATACAACAAACTGCCTACTAAACTTTTGTACAGGGTAGGGTCCACTATAGGGCCTTCATCTTTCTTGCTCAATTTTGTGCCTAGGGGTATAGGGGTTTCTGCTGGATTGCATTCTTCCATGCATAATCTTTTGATGATGTCCGCTGCATACTTTTTCTGACAGACAAAAATTCCTTTGGTTGATTGATCAACCTCAATCCCTCAAAAATATTTCATTATGCCAAGATCTGTCATCTCAAACTCAGATTGCATGGCATGTTTAAAACTTGTTAACTCAAGATTTCTAGTATATATCATGAAATCAACATATAAACATACAATCAAAATTTTACCATGCTGATTTGTTTTGGTGTAAAGAGTTGGCTCATTTTGATTTCTGCTGAAACCACTTTTGATCAGATAAGTGTCAATTCTGTTGTACCAAGCTCTTGGATCTTGCTTTAAGCCATACAAGGCTTTCTTCAACCGATATACTTTGGCTGGCTGCTCTTGGAATTCAAATCCAAGTGGTTGATCGACATAAACTTCTTCATCTAAGAAACCATTCAGGAAAGCTTACTTGACATCCATCTGGTATACTCTCCATTTATGTTGGGCTGCTATGGCCAATAGAGTTCTTACAGTGTCTATCCTTGCTACTGGAGCAAAAGTTTCACCATAGTCAGTACCAGATTGTTGTGAGAATCCTTTGGCAACAAGTCTTGCCTTGTGTTTTTCGATTTGCCCTTTTTCATTGAGTTTAGTTTTGTAAACCCACTTGACAACAATACTTTTCTTGTGACTTGGCAAATCAACAAGATCCCATGTCTTGTTCTTCCCAATGGAGTTAATTTCTTGGTTCATGGATTGACCCCAATGTGGTTCCTTAGTTGCTTCTTTAAAAGATGTAGGTTGACATGACATTAATGCAAAAAGATTGTGTTGTTCAAAATCATCTAACTTCTAATGGATTTCTCTCAAACTTTGAGTTCTCTGATTTTGAATTTTAGAGGAGGAGTCTCTTCTTGAAGTTGAGTTATCCTCAGAATTTTCAGATCGTCCTTGTACCTGCAGTCTTGGAAGAACAGGTAGAGGTATTTGTTGTCCTGAATTTTTTGTGTTTTCAGAACTTGGCAACAATAAATTTTGACTATCCAGTTGTTGATTTTCTGATTCATTCTAGCATTGATTTTCCAGAAATTTTACATCTCTGCTGAGAATTAGTTTCTTGGAGATTGGATTGTAAATCCTGTAGGCTTTAGATGTTTCACTATATCCAGTAAAGATACATTTCTCACTTTTATCGTCCAGTTTCTTCCTTAATTCAGAAGGTATGTGAGTGTATGCTATGCATCTGAATGTCCTTAGATGTGCAACATTTAGCTTTGTCCCACTCCATGCTTCTTGAGGGATTTTCATCTTTAGACTTGTGGTTGGAGATCTATTTAAAAGATAAACTGAGCATGCTACTGCTTCAGCCCAAAAAATATTTGACAAACTTTTCTCTTTGAGAAGTGTTCTTGCCATATTCATTATTGTATAATTTTTCCTTTCAGCCACTCCGTTCTATTGTGGAGTATACCTGGCTGTTGTTTGCATGATAATGCCATGTGATTTGCAGAAATTTGCAAATTCATTGGAGTTGTATTCTCCTCCTCCATCGGACCTGAGTGATTTTATATATTTGCCACTCTGCTTTTTAGCTTCTGCCTTGAATTCTTTGAATTTTGCAAAAGTTTCAGACTTGTGTCTAAGAAAATAGATCTAGATTTTTCTGCTGAAATCATCAATAAATGTTAGAAAATAAAAGCTACCACCTATGGACTCTATTTGCATTGGTCCACATAGGTCAGTGTGAACTAGTACAAGATGTTGTTTGGCTTGATTGGATGACTCTGGAAAACTAGTTCTCTTATGTTTTCCAAGTATGCAAGACTCACATGGGGAATTTTTTTCTTTGAAGATGGGAAGACCTTTGACCATGGAGTTCTTCTGAAGAAGACTTAGACTCTTAAAGGGTAGATGTCCAAATATTGTATGCCAAACCATTGTTTCATTCAGGGTGGATGCACTTTGTGCATATGGTTGAATAAGATTTGTAGTTCTGAGTGTAAGGGGAAACATCCTATTATGAGTCATGTGAATTTCAGAAATCAATTTTCTGCTTGGGATTTTGTCATATATCTTGCAAGATGCTCCCTCAAAGAGTACCTTATAGCCATGTTCAATGAGCTGTCCTACACTTAGCATATTATGTTTCTGATCTGGAACATGATAGACATTGTTTATGTCTTTCTTTTCATTTTGTTTAGTAAGAATAGGTACAATTCCTTTGCCTTGAAATTTGACTAAGGAATCATTTCCAAGTGTAATATCAGATGAGATTGAAGAATCAATGCATGAAAGTAAATCTTTGTTACCTGTCATGTGATTGCTGCATCCACTGTCCAGCAACCAGAGATCTTTAGGTTGTTGTTTAGACTTGTGACATGAGAGAAACATACCTTTTGAGGTTTCTCCCATATGATTTGACACATGTGCTCTGCCTGAGATCTGATCTACTTGCTTCTTCATACATTCAGATTCATAGTTCCCATACTTTTTGCAGTAATAGCATTGTATGCTTGATTTGTTGTTTGATCTTCTCCCTCTGCCTCTTTGAGGCTGAAAATTCTAATTCTGGTGTTGTTGTCTGTGACCTTGGAAATTTTGATGCTAGCTCTGTTGTCTGTTACCTCCATTTGAGTGTTTGTCACTTGTAGTACTCCCTCGTCCTTGGTGACCTCTGCCTCTTCGTTTGCCTCTCCCTCTGCTGAAGGAGAATTGAATTTTGAAGGCATTGACAATTGACACATTTGTGAGATGTAGCCTGGTCTCATGTGTCACCAGGGAACTAGTGAGTTCATCTGTTGAAGAATGTGACAGATCCTTGGATTCAAGGATTGTTGTAGCAACCATTTCGAATTTCTTTGGTAAAATTCTGAGGACTTTCTCAACAATGCGTTGATCAGTGATGGCTTCACCAGTCAATGTTATCTGGTTCACGATTTCCATGACTCCGGTGATGAACTTATCCACATTTTCAGACTCTGTCATTCTTAAAGTCTCGAATTATGTCCTCAAGGTCTACAATTTGACTATTTTGACCCTGTCCGAAGCGCCGAAGCGAGTTTAACGGCCTTGAATTGGCCCTTAGTCCAATGCCTTGGTCCATGTGACCACTACTCATAAGACCACAATCTTGTTTCGGGGTTTCGCGACTCAAGAGCCCGATCTCCCATCCTCTTTACCCCCAAAATCCCAATCCGCGCAATGACGCACAGGCCAAGAGTCCTTCCCCATTCAAAAAATATCCCGAAATCTTGGATTGTTGCCACGCGTCTCCTCAAGATGGACGGTCCTCCTGTGTTTTGCGATTTCACGACTTGCGACCCCCGGTGACACAAATCCTCTGTCAACTTGAACCCCCAGTAGCCGAAATACCAACGGTTTCCTTGATCTCCGCCACGTGTCCCAACGAATGGATGGCTGTGATCTTTTTGGGATTTCGGGACTTTCGTCGTGGAGTGTCTTGACCTTCGTCAACAAGATCTCTAATATCCCGAACTCCAAAATGCCGAAATTTTGATGGTGCTTGGATGTGATGCCATGTGTCCTAACGAATAGACGGTTGTGATCTTTTCGAGATTTCGGGACTTTCACCGTGGAGTGTCCCGACCTTCGTCAACAAGACCTCTGATATACCGAACTTTGAAATGCCAAAATTTTGATGGTGCTTGGATCTGATGCCACGTGTCCTAATTGATGGACGGTCGAGACGATTTTGGGATTTCACGTATCGGGGTTTGGA
The DNA here is from genome assembly GCA_000966675.3 of Picea glauca. Lineage (NCBI taxonomy): Eukaryota > Viridiplantae > Streptophyta > Pinopsida > Pinales > Pinaceae > Picea > Picea glauca. The sequence continues at coordinate 193,976 of JZKD02S0140763.1, read as the reverse complement.
GTGCAGTCTCCTTTGCTTGTCCAACTCCTAATTCCCGATTTCGCGATAGCGTTAGATCGACGACTCATGATCTTTCTCGATCCGACAGTCTAGAATGAATCAAGATTTCGCGTTTCGCGAATTCTCACGGTAGTCTTCTGACCTTTACACCTTGTGAGTCAGCGAAACGCTGATATCTCACCACGTGTCCCTTGATGAACGGTCCTAACGGTTTCATGACTTCGCAAGTCAAAATTTCTCCTGTGTGCTCCAGAGGACTAAGCCTCATGCACTTTCTCATGGATCTGACGGCTGTCGGTCCTTTGCGCCAAATCTGATGATTGAAAATCTTTCGTCGTTTCTGTGCTCTCCTCATCCTTCCTGTAGTTGATTTGTGCCTTAGTTCTGTTCGCAGGTCCGATCTTACGGCTGCAACTGCTCGTTCTTGATTGCTTTCGCAAGTTCTTTGTTGTTCTTGCAAAGAGTTTCTCCTGAGGAAAGAAATTCGTGAATCTTTCAAAGATTTGAAAGAATTTCACGAGTTCTTTGAAGCTGATTGTTCTCTGCTGCAATCTTTGACGGATTTGAGATATTTCCCGAAATTCTTTAAATGTGCTTGCCTCCTGCAGCTCTTCTTCTAGAATCTTTGACGTATCTGAAATTGTTCACGATTCTTTAAACTTTCTTCTTCTGCAGTTTCTTCTTCCTCGATCTTTTGAGCGTATAGCGCTCTGCTTCCTCGTGTGAGCTTCCTACGACGATCTTTTGAGCGGATGGTGGACAACTCTCCAAGCCTTGTGAAAAAACTGTGTCCCGTGCTCTGGATGTCGATTTAAGCTATGCGCTGTGAGGATCTTGTTGCTCTCCAGCCTGTGTGAAGAGGCTTACTACTGTAGCTCTGATACCATGATAAATTGTGAAGTAAGAAACGCAGAGAGAAAGAATAAAGCAGAAATAGTATTCAGTATATTGAGATTGTAAGGAGAAAGTACAATGACAAGAATTAACGAAGAAGTGATGTGCAAAAGGAAGATAGCTGAGCTAAATAGGCTCAAGCAAATCAAGAAAAGAAAGTACAATTGGCCATAACAATGGCAGTGTACAGTTAACCTATTGAGATTACATTATATTTAACACCAAGCACATAAGGTTCTAAAATTATTTTGGAAATATCTGTTTGATTTTGTGTAATAAGATAACATATATAAAATATAATAATCATAATCATAATTAATAATCACTAGTTTTAATAATTAACATTATTATTTCATTAATATATTTTCATAACTAGATTGGTTCTTTACATTGGCATTAGAGCCTCATGCCCTGGCCTTTGGCTAAGGAACTTTTGGTCAATATTTTTGGCCTTTGGCCACACTAAAATTTAGGTGGATCGTTGATCGATATTGGCTTTGGCCATTTAAAATAAAAAAGAAGTGATTTCTGTTTCAAAAATTTAAAATCCAAAAGAAAAACATTACTTGATGCACATTCAAAAGAACAGATAGGAAAATCATAATCAAAATCCGTTAAAGAGAAAAAAAAATTATCACTCTGTTGTTGCGGAAGCGTGGATTCGGATCAAATCGTGTCCATCGCAAACAGTGAGAGCCGAAGGACAAACGAACAGTGAGAAAGCGTGGATTCGGATCAAATCGTGTCCATCACAAACAGTGAGAGCCGAAGGACAAACGAACAGTGAGAGCCGAAGGACAAGATTTATAAAAAAATCTCCGCGCTCAGCCTCTTCCGCATTAAGCTCGTTCATACCGTACAACTGCTGTTTCAGAAAAATCACTAATAGAATTGTTGGGGGGACTTTTTGACCATCAGGACGACAATTACATCCATCTTTATGGCCCAGTTTTGTGGAGCAGTGAACTTCACATTCGGAAAAGAGGCATGAAAGGAAGAATCAGAGCCGTTGTTTCGCAACTACAATAGCAGTCCATCCCATAAACGAAAGAAATAATCATGACACAAGGTTGCCTTAGACTGTGTAGCCATTGTCAAAAATAATCATTACGGAGTTGTGTCCACTTTTAGATGATACATCACAGCGGTTGAAGGAATATTGGAACAACATGCAATGTTCCTATAAGGTTATCATATGAGGAACAACATGCAATGTTAAGCTAGGGTTTAATTTTAGATAGGACTATGTTAAATTATAAAACCATTTTGATGTTGAAGTTACTTTCCATTGAATCATAATAGCTTCTCAGCTTAAGAAGTTTAGTTACCTAGACTTATTTGCTTTTATTTTTTATTTTTTATTTTTTCAAAGTGTGATTTTTAGTAGTATTTAGTGTTCCTTCCGTATTAGTTTAGTTTTGAATTCAAAAATCTGTAAAATATGTAATGTTTAACCTTATCATTATTCAAAATTATTTTTTAATATGATAACCAATTTATTTTTTCTAATATCTAATTAATATCTAATTGAACATTAAGTTTATAGGTTTATTACGGGCGTCACGTAGTTCGAGATTTAACCTTGATAATCTGTGAGGCTGGTAATATCTTCATGAGTAACTGGTAATATCTTTATATTAAGAATGCATACATGTATATATGTTTGTGATTTTTTTGCGAATCTCTGTCAAGTTTCTCCTGTGTCTCGGTACTAATTTTTATTAGCCAGAGTTTTGTTAGTTTGTTATGAAGATTTTATTTATTTATTTAATAAATTTTTTTTTAATCTTTTATTGTAAGATTCTTTTGGTTATGTAATTTTTAATAATTTTATTTTTTTAAATATGATATTATTGTATTTTATTTTTTAATATAATTTAAATTTTCATAACAAAGTTATTGTTTTTTTTATATAAACTAAAATTATATTTTATAACATATTTAATCATTAAAATTATTAAAAATAAAAAAATTATTTAATATAAATTTCATTAATCAATAAACAAATACAAATAAAAATCTTAACAAATAAAAGATAAAATCAAATAAAAATCTTAACAAATAAAAGATAAAATAGAACATTCAATAATCTCTAGTATAAGTAAACATATATAATAATTATTTATTTAAACTTAAATTATATTTTATAACATCATATTTATTCATTAAAATTATTATTAAAAATCAAAAAATTATTTAATATAAATTTTATTAATCAATAAACAAATACAAATATAACATTTAACACATATAACACTTAACAATTAAAAGTTAAAATATGACATTCAATCTCTAGTATAAGCAACTTTGTTGCACTTGTTTTGTAATATGATATTTAATAATTTTACATTTTATTAATTTAATTAATTTTCTTTAATATTTCATGTTTAAATCTCTTCATTATATATGGTTTTATTAAGTGTTTGAGTGTATATTGTGATAATTATTAGCAATAACCACATTAATAATATTAATATGTTTGTATAATTTTTTAGTTCTATTTCAAATCCAGAGGGGGGTAGGGTATGTATACCTTCGTAGACTTTACCAGTCAAATCGTTGGGCGAAGAGGGGTCCCTTGTCCCACAAACAAGGGGGTCTCATACACCAATTTGGTCACGGCCAAGCCAGCACACCAAATTGGTGTATGAGACCCCCTTGTTTGTGGGACAAGGGACCCCCCTCCGCCCAGCGATTCGACTGGTAAAGTCTACGAAGTTATACATACCCTACACCCCTCTGGATTTGAACCCGTGACCTCTTAAGAGGAAACACATGTTCTTAACCATTAGGCCCACTCAGGCTGTATTATAATAATAATCTATTTTTAAGGTCACGGCCAAGCCAACACACCAAATTGGTGTATGAGACCCCCTTGTTTGTGGGACAAGGGACCCCCCTCCGCCCAACGATTTGACTGCTAAAGTCTACGAAGGTATACATACCCTACCCCCCTCTGGATTTGAACCTGTGACCTCTTAAGAGGAAACACATGTTCTTAACCATTAGGCCCACTCAGGATGTAATTCAAGCCATCACACCAAATTGGTGTATGAGACCCCTTGTTTGTGGGACAAGGGACCCCCCTCCGCCCAGCGATTTGACAGGTAAAGTCTACGAAGGTATACATACCCTACCCCCGTCTGGATTTGAACCTGTGACCTGTTAAGAGGAAACACATGTTCTTAACCATTAGGCCCACTCAGGTTGTATATAATCTATTTTTAAGGTCACAGCCAAGCCAACACACCAAATTGGTGTATGAGACCCCCTTGTTTGTGGGACAAGGGACCCCCCTCCGCCCAACGATTTGACTAGTAAAGTCTACGAAGGTATACATACCCTACCCCCCTCTGGATTTGAACCTGTGACCTCTTAAGAGGAAACACATGTTCTTAACCATTAGGCCCACTCAGGTTGTATATAATTAACAAAATAATGTATATAATTGGTAATTATTGTTTATTGAAAATGTACAATTATTATTTAGTGAGAACATACAATTTATGTTCACCACTAAGTTGATTTTATTATTACTATTATTATTATTATTATATTATTCTATATTAAATAATATTTAAATATTTAATTGTCACATTTTATGCAATAATAATACAAACAATATTTATATGGTTTTGTTGACGGACGAAATTGACCGCTTATCAACTGGAGTGAATCCGGTCCGGGGTTGTCTAAATAACCCAAGCTGTTTGGATTAATCCACTCCGACTGGTTTAGCGGCTCCGTTGGCCGATCTAAGTCCTAGGAAAGTAAAAAAAACAAAACTAAAGAAACTAACTAAGTGAAAAACAGTTGCTGCAAACTATATACAAATCTAATATATATTCACAGTTTGCTAACTAATATTTATAAAATAATAATCCTACTTATTAAATGTACAGTGTATCGATATGATCAAATCTCTATTATATATACAGTATTCACAAAATGCAAATTTTTATCGAAATCTGCGAAAATCATTATGAATTGACAGCAAAGCTATTGTTCAGTATTTTTTATTTTTTTATATAACTTTTATAAACTAGAAATGAAATGACAGTTATCTAGTTGCGAAATAAAAATAACAATCTATACATTGTATCTAAACTACATAAAATTCTTACATTAAGTAAACTAATAGAATGCTACAAGCAAACCAACCTGTAATCACATATCATATGTGTTATGTGCGTAGCATCTTCGTTTGTTGTTTGATGAGGCCAACCCGCACCAGATTTTACTAATGCTTCTCGTAAACGAGAAGCAGTAACGCTTTGAATGCTAATGACAGAACAAGTAAGATATGTAGCAACAACAATTTATAATTTGACAAATGATCATATAAAGATAAATCTGAGTATGAAAATTTGCATATAACTGCTCATTGAATAAAGAAGATCAATATTCTAATCATCAAATGTGAACAGATTAATTGTTGTATATAAAATGAGAGACATAAACACATGGACACCATATAAGTCCCATCACATCAACCTGCAACAAATTATGATATCTAATGTAGTCAAAATTTGATTACAAATCGAAATGAACAAAACTTGAACAAAAATATGATATATTGAAGCTAAAGTCGTGCAAATATCCACTTTCATTCAAGTCTGAATAATCACCAATATATAGTTTGTGCTCCCAGGAAGCGATGGGTCTTGGTTTACAAAATAATACATTTATAAAGGCCACAGGATCTAAAAACTTCTTGTGGAAATCATCAAATCAGTTCCAAAAATTATGGGGAATACAATCTCCCAAATTCCCATTGTTATCCAAAACTAACATCCTAATTTAAAACAATGTAAAGAAATAGAATGTTCAGAGATGCCACTAGCGATCCAATCTCTTTTAGAATTCATATGTACCTGTAAACGCACAAGAATACATGATTTCAGATTGCATTGTAGTTGTAAAATAAATAAAAAATCAAATTTTAATAACTAGCTACAGAATCTCACGATTCTGTAGCTAGTTATTATTATAAACATAATCGTGTTTTATCAATTCAATCAAAACAAAAATATATGCAATTTGAGCAAACAAATCATGTATCCTAATTCAAAACACAAACAAAATCATTTTAAAATCACTTTTAAAATACCATACCTCGGAGTCAGGGATTCGTTTTGATCAAGCTATTTTCGAATTTACAAGGGCAGTGGCCGCCTCCACATTCTTAAAGACAACAGAACCTGTGGTCTTCTATATTTTATCATTAGCTTGAGATACATTTTTCAATCTATCGTTCTTCTTGGTTAGCACATTCACTCAATCCTCCAAGGACTTGATCCGAGATTGGAGCAAAGGGACGTCTATATAATATCGGTCGAGCCATGACTTACATTCGTTGCACTGTGGTTGAACAGGCTGTGTATTCACAGGTGAGGAACTTCTTAATTGACCAGCAATTTCTCTGTAGAGTTTAATCCTAGGGAAGTTGGGGTCGTCTCTAAGACACGGTGGGAGGTTTGTCACATAGTCATAGGGCTTAACTAAGCAAAGTCCATGTGAGTATGGATACTCTTCGGTTAGAAACCATTCGATTTAAGAATCAGAATCTTCACTTAACAGAATTGGTTTTTGGTTTGTGTTTTCTTTAGGTTTATTACGAGCACACCATGAGACCCAACACGCGGCCTTTTTACCCTTGTAATTAATATCGTTGTTACCCTTGCCCTTTTTCCTTGTAGACTTTTTAACAGGCTTACCACCATCTTTTGGACATGAATCAGGAAGGGTGTCGGGTTGGGTAGTGTTCAGGTAGGTCGAGGGTTCAATAGAGGGCGAGAGCGTAGGAAGGGGAATGACAGGCCCGACCAGGGTTTCTGTAACAACGGATTTGTCAACTTGTCCTATTTCAGGACTGGGAAAACCATTCCTTAACAAGAAAGCGTCTCAATAATCGCCATTCAACTTCAACTGATGAACCATAATGATTTTAATTAAACAGTGGTGGAAGAGGCTGGAGTCGGCTTTCTCCCTTTTGAAACGTTTAACCATTTTGTATAAACTCCTAAGGAGAAAATATGGCATGTTTAAGGGAAAATTGATGAAATTCATGAGAAACCGCAAGTGGTATAGGAAAACTAGACCGTATCTACCCTCACATGTAACGAACTGCTTGATAATAGCCAACAAATCGTGCCATCTAGGTTTCAGAGCGGTAACGGGCATACCTTTGTCACAACTGTTAATCTTCCTTGAGGTAAACAACAGTGGCCAGGGTACTTCATCAACCTTTGAATTTTTAAACCATTTTTGTCCCTCGGCTAGCAAACTAGTGGCTAAGCTAAGGAAATCCACGCTCACTTCGAGATGGACGTCCCCAATTTTGGCTCTGTACCCATCAAACGTTAGCGCGAATTGTTGAGCAACTGCCAGGTTGAAACCCTTGAACTTCTCAACAAAGACCTGCCAACCATTCCTCTCTAGGTCCTCTCGGGCATTATCAAACAACAGTAAAGTTTGGACACCGTTGGGTTCCATTCGCACTACAGGAGCCATAGCTAATAGCACAAAATCAACAGGCTATTCGGCAATAGGGTTTGACAGGGTAGACATAGAACCATTTTCCTGAAGCTTCCCCAACACAACGCAAAGGCAACTCGAAATGCAAGAGAAGAGCGTTAATGCTATGTGTGCGAGGATAGTAGAGTAAATTGGGACCATGCAAGAATATCATGTCGAGCTGTACTTGGAACGGTGCCTTGGTGCAATGGTACATTCAAATCACAATAGTGCATATCCAAAAGAATTTTAATCAACATGTCAAATGAATTATCACATAACCACGATTTGACCCAAAAATCAACGTGTCAATCAAACCATTGTGTCAAAGATTTTGTAAATCAACACCATATTGACAATAATCAAAAGCATAAATGTTTGGTGTTTTGATAAATATGTGACTAGTGGTATGTTTGAGGTCAAGGAGTTATTACCATGTAAACAAGTAGGTTCATGATAACTAAATGATCATTAATCCTTTGATGTAATCAACATGAATTCCAACTGTGGGTTTTCACGCTTGCAGTCGTGAAAATGAAAACGAAAAGAAGGTATGCAAAAGAGAAAGATAATGGTGTCATTTAAAAATATGTGACGAGTAATGAGGGTTCAAAAACCTTGTGTAGGCAACTTGTAAATTAAAAGATAGAGATTAATATGGCTGCCAACAATAGCGACACATTGGTAGAAGCAGTGATCTTTGCCAAACGAACAAGTCCAGATTAGGATAATGAGAAAAACTCCAACTCGAAAACAACCAGAAAACTGTTTGAACATCATTATCAATCATAAAAAATTCCAGTTTCAGATTGCTTGTTATTTTAAAAGATGAAAACTGATGACAATTTTAACAAAAGCGAGTCACGATATTAAGGTTAAAATCTCCAATATTGTTGATAGAGCCACTGTTGCCAACAGGCGTCCATAGCCTCGACAGGGATGCCATTTAACCCACTCCAATATCTGTATCATGCCAGGAAGTTCCAGATCAGAATGAAGGACATTTAAGGTCAAAAGATTCCATATATAAGAATTATCATATACCTGACATTGCTTCACTGCCAACGGGCCTGTTCAACTAAAAGTAAAGAGAAAAAGGATAAATCACGCAGGGTGTCGGGTTGGGTATTGTTCGTGTAGGTCGAGGGTTCAATAGAGGGCGAGAGTGTAGGAAGGGGAATGGCAAGCCCGACCAGGGTTTCTGTAATAACGGATTTGTCAACTTGTCCTATTTCAGGACTGGGAAAACCATTCCTTAACAAGAAAGTGTCCCAACAATCGCCATTCAACTTCAACTGATGAACCATAATGATTTTAATTAAACAGTGGTGGAAGAGGCTGGAGTCAGCTTTCTCCCTTTTGAAACGTTTAGCCATTTTGTATAAACTCCGAAGGAGAAAATAAGGCATGTTTAAGGGAAAATCGATGAAATTCATGAGCAACCGCAAGTGGTATAGGAAAACTAGACTGTATGATGCAGTAAGAATGCACGAGACACCCTCGTCGCACTCTCCTGCTCACAGGATCATTCAAATTCCCCTTTGAGCCAAATTAGTTCATTCGATTCCCAGTTGGAATCTCTGATGAAATCTGATCCACAGGTCCTGCCCTTTCTCTGTCATGGCCTCTGCACGCACCTATGACCTTTCCCCGATTTAAATTTTGGGTTTCGGGGTTTCATGATCCTCAATGTCATGAACCTCTTTCCCCGCGATCTCCCGATCACTGATTTGTCGATGCGCTCTCTTCCAGCCTTAGCCCCTCCTAGCTATGCTCTGGTCCATGTGACCGATTCTCATAAGACCATAGCCTTATATCCTCTTTCAGGGTTTTGGGCCTCAAAATCCCGATATGCTCCAACTCTCGCTAGTCCCCTGGGCTAGACTTTTAGTCCACACAACTTCCCCTTATATGACCACAGTCCTATTCCTTTCGGGGTTTCGGACATCGCAATGCCGAAGTGCACAAACCTTTTGTCTACGGGATTCCTGATATCCCGATCCACAATTTCTCGATGTGGCTTTCCTATCGGGACCTTTCCTGAAGGCTTCGATCGTTGTCACACATCCCCTCAAGATGGATGGTCCTGATCGCCTCTCGCGATTTCATGACTTCTGATGCTCTAGATGCCTCGTCTTCAGGACTCGCGAAATGCCGACTTCCAATGCGCCAAAATACCAATGACGCTAGATCTCTGCCACGTGTCTCCACAAACGGATGGCTCTGATCGTTCCTGGGACTTTTCCTATAGAAATTCCCGATGTCTTGCCCTCGTGACTCCCGATTTCACGAACATAGATATCCCGATTGCCTGTTGGGACTTCTGCCTGGCGTGAGAAGGGTTAAACCCTGTGCACCTCCTGTCCGATCCAATGGCTGACGAGATTTTTTGAATGAGATCCAACAACTCACGATCTCCCCCTTCTATAGGCTTCTCCTACTCTCTCCTGGACATGAAATCTTCCATGGTCCAGATTTCTTCGACCAATATGATAGCTGTTGTGCTCCCTCCTGAGCTACTGTGCTTTCTTCTAGTGCTTGGAAGAATTTCAAGAACTCAAAGGCCTCGACCTTTGTCTTTCTTCCCTGCAAGCTCCTTTACTTGAGTTCTCGCTGTGCGTTCTCCTCGACGTTGTTCCTCCTGATATTTTCCCCTTCTTCTGAATCCTTGAAGGATTCTCAGACTTCTTCTCCTCTGCAGAGTCTTCACGCACACACAATGTTGTCTCTCCTGAGGTTTCCTATAGCTTCGACCTCTAAGGAAACTCGTTCTCTTTTCCTTTCTCCCACAAATGGAGAATATTTGGATGCCCTCCTAGCTATCCTTCCGCCTCAAGCAACTTCTTGCTGAGTCTGTTGGGTGTTCAACAACCCTGTGAAGATCCCTCAATGGATTTTTCCTCCAGAATACAGAACTCAAAGAGTTCTCTTCTCCTTTGTGTCTGTCTGCACACTGACTCAAATGCCCACCTGGTAGAGTATCTTATCCCATAATGTTTAGCAGTTCTGTCTCCTTATGTGCACCTATGCACCCGCTCAATGCCCACCTGGCAGAGCTCTCAGAATCCTCAGTGATTCTATTTCTTCCTGAACTTCTCAACAAAAGTCTTCCATTGTGCACTCCTTGCACCTGCTCAATGCCCACCTGGCAGAGAGTCATAGAATCCTCAGTGATTCTGATTCTTCTTTCTGAACTCACAGCAGAGTTCTTCCCAATGCACCACTATGCATATGCTCAATGCCCACTTGGCAGAGCTTCACAGAACTCCTCATAGATTCTGTCTGCAACTCAGTTGTTCAACAACCTTGAGGTCTTCACTCAGTTGTTGACTCCAGTTCTTGTGCCGCAACACGTCTTTGTCTGAACCCGCAGAATTCAGAAGTGCAACCTCTGTGCACGGCTATCAGAACCCGCAATGTTCTGTCACACCCTCCTGGTATGAAGCCTCAAAGACCTTCACCTGAAATCAAACCAACTCCTGCAAATGCAAACCTACAACATACATCTACAACACATAAAGAACACTCACAGACATTCATTCAACACAGAAATACATGCAGGAAAAACTGCTTCTGTTTATATTAAAATGGCAAATGCCTGTTTGTATAAGGTCTTCCTGAGCACGGCCTGTAACTAGGTCTCGGCTCTTATCTTCTCTTCTACCCTCTACTCACAGATTCTCTTCTATCCTAACTTACTACCAAATGAGATACGAAATATCTTTCTACCTGAGGGGCTCTTCGAGCTCTTCCCTCCAACCTACCTACCCTATTCAATTACATTGAATGGGCTGTCTAGTCCGCTATCGGATCTAGATCTCAGCCATACAAACATTAAAGGCCTATCTTATCTACAGTCTGCACAAAGGAACGACTTCATAGCTCAACAGCTTAGACATTTAATTACATTCAATTCAAATCAAAATGAGGAATGCGCCTCTCTTTTCATCTTGAATGCATGTGCTTGAAACGACTGACTGGATGACGTGGAGAGATGCTCCTGCATCATACTCCTCAGCTGCAAAATTAATGAGCTCCTTCCCATGAGCTTCCCATCTCTGATGTTGAAATCCTCCTGGATCCCAAATCATCCTTTGGAGCTGTTCATCTACTCCATTCTGTTGTTATTGCTGCTACTTCTGCGCTGCTGCTACTGCTTCTTCCTTTCTGCTCAACTGCTCCTTGCTGGCAGTTTCTGCTGACCTCAACATCAGCCTTCTGATCTTCTCAATCGCTTCGTCCAGCTGCTCCAGTGGCTGGTCCTGTTTTCGTAGTCTCCCTAGCTACACAAATTTTCTGCAATTGGATAGATCATCATGATCACCCATGCTTTCTTCTTCATCATCTTCTAACTTCACCTGTTGGATGTGCATGCCCGACACTTTCACCCTCTCTTCCAGGGCTTCAATCTATTCATACAGATCAAGCAAACTAATGTTGTCTTCCCCTTCTTCTTATTCTGCTGCAAACTCCCATGTTGCAGTCTTTTTAGCTTCCTAGCTGAAAATATTGAGCCATTCCTCGGAATGCTCATCATCCTCTCCTGCTTCTTTTGTTATCATCTTCAGCGCTACAGATTTGTCAGCTTTCTGGCTGAAAGCGTTGAGACACTCCTCAGAATTGTCATATTCTTCATCTTCTTGGGAAGCTTCCAAAGTCTGCTCCAATCCCTCTTCTTTCCTGACAGTCACAGCTGACTGTTCTGTTGCTGTTGTTGCACCATCTACAACACAGGCTTCTGCCTCCCCCTGGGAAAATGGTAGGAATATATGAATTCCCCCAATCATTAGAAGTTCCCTCAGATCCTCTTTTGTTAGCTGCACATGCTGATCCAAACTCACCTCTGAGCTCATCCTCTCTGTCATCTCCTCAGGCTGATTCCAACTCATCAGCTCATCCCTGCCCACCTGGAAATATGGGATGCTTCCACTACTCTCCTGGCAGATTATGATATCAACTGATCCCATCTTCATCAGCACTCCTTGCTGAATTGACCTCACCTCTAAGTCCACGAGACTTTCAGATAGTCTTGAATGCTCATCTCTACCCACCTGGCAGTTTGAGATGTCTCTACTGCCCTCCTGGCAGCCCATGGAATCAACTAATTCTATCTCTGTTTCCTTGCCCACATGGCAAACTGTAAACCTTTCACTACCCTCCTGGTAGTCTGTGAGATCCCGCAAAAACCTCATATCATTGCCCAACTGGCAATGTGAAATTCCTCGGCTGTCCTCCTGACAGTCTTTGAGATCCCGCAGCGATCTCAACTCATTGCCCACCTAGCAAACTAGAATTTCCTCTCTGCCCTCCTGGTGGTTCTTCAGATCCTCAGCTGATCCCATTTCATTCTCTTCATCACAGAGACCTCTCCCAGTCTCTGGTTCACATACCTAAACCATCTCTTCAGGTCCATTGAGGTTTTCAGTATACCTCAACCACCCTCTTAACAGCCTGCGCTGCCTTCTAGCCATCAACTCCTTGACTAGCCATTTTTCTTTTGTCTTCCTCATGGACCATTTATACACCCATCTTGGCTTGGATTTTTTCCGCATCCACAGTTCAAGCTCTTCTATATCTGCCCTTATATTAGTGAGCTCTTTATCCATTTCTGCAAGCTTTTCAGCTTTGTTCTTCCTCCCAGCATGCCTATGGCCTTCAGTAACCATGGTGTTGTCTCTGTTTGCTTTCCTAGCAAACCTGCTACAATCACTCCGCACTAAGAGTGTTTCCAGCTTCATCCTACATTCCTGCTGACTACTTATGGACTGTTGCCTACCTCGAAACAAATCCTTACAGAGTCTCCAACAACCCTGTCTTCCTTTACCTTCTCGCTTCACCTGAAATATACAAGTGAAGTCCCTGCTCTGATACCAGTTATGTGTATCAGAGTGCTATTTACCTCTTGTGCCTCCCTTACTTGAAATATACAGACAAGAATCAGGCTCTGATACCACTTGATGTAGTAAGAATGCACGAGACACCCTCGTCGTGCTCTCCTGCTCACAGGATCGTTCAAATTCCCCTTTGAGCCAAATTAGCTCATTCGATTCCCTGCTGGAATCTCTAATGAAACCTGATCCACAGGTCCTTCCCTTTCTCTGTCACGACCTCTGCACGCGCCTGTGACCTTTCCTCGATTTCAATTTCAGGTTTCGTGATCCTCGATGTCACGAACCTCTGTCCTCACGATCTCCCAATCACCGATTTGCCGATGTGCTCTCTTCCAACCTTAGCCCCTCCTGGCTATGCCCTAGTCCATGTGACCGCTTCTCATAAGGCCGTAGCCTTATATCCTCTTTCGGGGTTTTGGGCCTCAAAATCTCGATATGCTCCAACTCCCGCTAGTCCCCTGGGCTAGACTTTAGGTCCACATGACTTCCCCTTATATGACTACAGTCCTATTCCTTTCGGGGTTTCGGACATCGCAATGAAGAAGTGTACAAACCTTTTGGCTACAGGCTTCCCGATATCTCAATCCGTGATTTCCCGATGTGGCTTTCCTATTAGGACCTTTCCTGAAGGCTTTGATTGCTACCACTCGTCCCCTCAAGATGGACGGTCTTGATTGCCTCTCGCAATTTCACGACTTCTGATGCTCTGGACGCCCCGTCTTCAGGACTCACAAAATGTCGACCTCCGATGCGCCAAAATACCGACGGCGCTCGATCTCCACCACGTGTCTCCACAAATGGATGGCTTTGATTGTTCCCGGGACTTTTCCTGTAGAAATTCCCGATCTCTTGCCCTCGTGACTCCCGATTTCACGAATGCCAATATCCCGATTTTCTGTTGGGACTTCTGCTTGGCGTGAGAAGGGTTAAACCCCGTGCACCTCCTGTCTGATCCAACGACTGACGGGATTTTCTGAATGATATCCAACGGCTCACGATCTCCCCCTTCTGTAGGCTTCTCCTACTCTCTCCTGGACGTGAAATCTTCCACGGTCCAGATTTCTTCGATCGATCCGACGCCTGCTGTGCTCCCTCCTGAGCTACTGTGCTTTCTTCCAGTGCTTGGAAGAATTTCAAGAACTCAAAGGCATCGACCTTTGTCTTTCTTCCCTGTGAGATCCTTTACTTGAGTTCTCGCCGTGCGTTCTCCTCGATGTTGTTCCTCCTGAGCTTTGCCCCTTCTTCTGAATCCTTGAAGGATTCTCGGACTTCTGCTCCTCTGCAGAGTCTTCACGCACACACAGTGTTGTCTCTCCTAAGGTTTCCTGTAGCTTCGACCTCTAAGGAAACTCGTTCTCTTTTCCTTTCTCCCAAAAATGGAGAATATTTGGATGCCCTCCTAGCTATCCTTCTTCCTCAAACAACTTCTTGCTGAGTCTACAGGGTGTTCAACAACCCTATGAAGATCCCTCAGTGGATTTTTCCTCCAGAATACAGAACTCAAAGAGTTCTCTTCTCCTTTTTTCCTGTCTGCACACTGACTCAAATGCCCACCTGGTAGAGTATCTTATCTCAGAACGTTCATCAGTTATGTCTCCTTCTGTGCACCTATGCACTCACTCAATGCCCACCTGGAAGAGCTCTCATAATCCTCAGTGATTATGTTTCTTCCTAAACTTCTCAACAGAAGTCTTTCGTTGCCCACTCCTTGCACCTGCTCAATGCCCACCTGGAAAGGCTTCACAGAATCCTCAGTGATTCTGATTCTTCTTTATGAACTCACAACAGAGTTCTTCCTAATGCACCACTGTGAATATGCTCAATGCCCACTTGGCAGAGCTTCACAGAACTCCTAAAAGATTATGTCTGCAACTGTGTCTTTCATACACAGCCTTGCCTCCAAGGTGTTCAACAACCTTGAGGTCTTCACTGAGTTGTTGACTCTAGTTCTTGTGTCGTAGCACGTCTTTGTCTGAACCCACAGAATTCAGAAGTGCAACCTCTGTGCACGGCTATCAGAACCCTCAGTGTTTTGTCACACCCTCCTGGTATGAAGCCTTAAAGACCTTCACCTGAAATCAAACCAACTCCTGAAAATGCAAACCTACAACATACATCTACAACACATAAAGAACACTCACAGACATTCATTCAACACAGAAATACATGCAGGAAAAACTGCTTCTGTTTATATTAAAATGGCAAATGCCTGTTTGTACAAGGTGTTCCTGAGCACGACCTGTAACTAGGTCTCGGCTCTTCTCTTCTCTTCTACCCTCTACTCGCAGATTCTCTTCTATCCTAACTTACTACTAAATGAGATACGAAATCTCTTTCTACCTGAGGGGCTCTTCGAGCTCTTCCCTCCAACCTACCTACCCTATTCAATTACATTGAATGGGTTGTCTAGTCCGCTATCGAATCTAGATCTCAGCCATACAAACATTAAAGGCCTATCTTATCTACAACCTGCGCAAAGGCACGGCTTCATAGCTCAACAACTTAGACATTTAATTACATTGAATTCAAATCAAAATGAGGACTGCGCCTCTCTTTTCATCTTGAATGCACGTGCTTGCCACGGCTGGTTGGTTGGATGGATGACGTGGAGAGATGCTCCTGCATCACCATATCTACCCTCACATGTAACGAACTGCTTGATAATAGCCAACAAATCATGCCATCAAGGTTTCAGAGCGGTAACGGACATACCTTTGTCGCAGCTGTTAATCTTCCTTGAGCTAAACAACAGTGGCCAGGGTACTTCGTCAACCTTTGAATTTTTAAACCATTTTTGTCCCTCGGCTGGCAGACCAGTGGCTGAGCTAAGGAAATCCTCGTTCACTTTGAGCTGGACGTCCCCAATTTTGGCTATGTACCCATCGAACATTAGCGCGAATTGTTGAGCAACTGCCAGGTTGAAACCCTCGAACTTCTCAACAAAGACCCGCCAACCATTCCTCTCTAGGTCCTCTCGGGCATTATCAAACAACAACAAAGTTTGGACACCGTTGGTTTCGATTCGCACTACAGGAGCCATAGCTAATAGAAAAAAATCAATAGGGTATTCGGCGATAGGGTTTGACAGGTAGATACAGAACCATTGTCCCGAGGCTTCCCCAACACAACACAAAGGCAACCCGAAATGCAAGGTAGAGCATTAATTCTATGCGTGTGAGGATAGTGGAGTAAATTGGGAGCATGCAAGAATATCATGTCAGGATGTACTTGGAATGGTGCCTTGGTGTAATGGTACATTCAAATCACAATAGTGCATATCCAAAAGAATTTTAATCAACATGTCAAATGAATTATCACATAACCACGATTTGACCCAAAAATCAACGTGTCAATCAAACCATTGTGTCAAAGATTTTGTAAATCAACACCATATTAACAATAATCAAAAGCACAAATGTTTGGTGTTTTGATAAATATTTGACTAGTGGTATGTTTGAGGTCAAGGAGTTATTACAATGTAAACAAGTAGGTTCATGATAACTAAATGATCATTAATCCTTTGATGTAATCAACATGAATTCCAACTGTGGGTTTTCACTCTTACAGTCGTGAAAATGAAAACGAAAAGCAGGTATGCAAAAGCGGAAGATAATGGTGTCGTTTAAAAAGTTGCGACGAGTAATGAGGGTTCAAAAACCTTGTGTAGGTAGCTTGTAAAGAAAAATATAGAGATTAATATGGCTACCAACAATGGCGACACACTGGTAGAAGCAGTTATCTCTGCCAAACGAACAAGTCCAGATTAGGATAATGAGAAAAACTCCAACTCAAAAACAACCAGAAAACTGTTTGAACATCATCATCGATCATAAAAAATTCTAGTTTCAGATTGTTTGTTATTTTAAAAGATGAAAACTGATGACAATCTTAACAAAAGCAAGTCACAATATTAAGGTTAAAATCTCCAATATTGTTGACAGAGCCACTGCTGCCAGCAGGCGTCCATAGCCTCGACAGGGATGCCATTTAACCCACTCCAATATCTATATCATACTAGGAAGTTCCAGATCAGAACGAAGGACATTTAAGGTCAAAAGATTCCATATCTGAGAATTTTCATATACCTGACATTGCTTCGCTGCCAGCGGGCCTGTTCAGTACCCCGACGAAGTTATCTTGGTGTCATGCATGCATTTACCCGCTGCCAGCAGACCTGTTCAGTATCCTGGTGGGTTTACAAGCACTTCCCACAACTCTTTAATGATTTATTTAGTTTTAAAGATATTTAATCGAGCAGGGTGACGCTGAAAATTGTGATATTTAGGACATATTTTAATAAATTACAGACCTTGAGAGAATTTTTTAACTGTCATTCATTAAGATCTAGAGATGGTTTATTGATAAACTGACCTTCGAAGGTAGGGAGACATCTTATGAGTTGTTCTCTTAAGGAACAGGTCCAGCGTAAGAAGAAATTTTTATGGATGATCGTGAAAAGCTTCAGTTATAGATTGAAATCAAGAAATGCTTTTCAAAGAACAAGCTTTCTTTAACATGGCTGCAAACTTCAGAAAAATATCATAATTGATGTTTTAACAATCTTCAATAGTTATTTCAGAGGAGAAATTTTTCTGTTCTCTTTGTCTGAGCTAGCCCATGATGCAGGCATGTGTGTTTCAAAAAGAAAGACTGGTAAGAATAAATGAAAACAAAACACCAACAAAGAAAATTTTGAAAGCAAAGAAATCCCAAAAAAAAAAAAAAATTATGTACAGAAGGTGCATCTGAAAACATCATGCAAAAAAAATCCCTTGGGAGACTGAAAGAAAGTAGAAAAATCATGTTTGATGTGAAAGCAGTCCTACTCGTGGTACCTTGGGTCAGGGTTGATTCAGATTTATTTATCTCTTTACTTTCCATTTAAGATTTCATGACGATGATGCATTTTTGAAAATAAATGTTCACTTAAAAGCAAAGAGAAAAGGATCAAGCAAACTTCCCTACCAACAGTCGTATTATGGCTCTCGTGATGTGCCCACTTGCGTTCATGACTGCATTATTACAAAGAGAAATAGTGAGAAATAAAATTGCAAGAAAACCTATTCCTAAACCTACCCTAACTATTAAACCAATTAGGATACTATGCGAAGTCATGCTTCTAATGTAGCCATTGGAGTAACTCCAATCCTGCAATGGAAACAAAATCAAACATTATTAATAAGAATGGTAATATATCAAAAAATGACAGAAACATATCACAATTACCTTCATAATCATCATCTGAAAACAAAGTAAGCATGATCTTACCATTCCCTTGAATATTCTTGATGTATGAATCCTCCAGCCATTGTGCAATCTTGTCATGATAAGGGTCATAATGGCATCGGAAAGTGTAAGTAGGTTTGAAAAACTTGTCAAGATTACGAGGAAATGAAATAACCATCAGCCAAGGCTGAAATGCCCCATCCTCCTGACAATTCTCTAGGTGTTCATGGAGGATCTAAAAGAAATATGTCACGCCTACTTAGGTAAAAAGAAAGCAAGAACAACTTTATCTTTATTATGAAATTTTTTTATATATGAATATTCAAGCCATCCTAAGATCCTGTTGCAAAAATGAGGATGCAAACCATGACTTTGATGAAACGAATATATCAATGGGAAACTCATCATAGGAGGATTCGTGCAATCAATTAGATCATTGGTTTGAATGTTTCCTTTGATGAGATTGATCATTTCAAAATGTGAAGCATAAACATTAAGATTCGAGCTAATCAAAGAATGAATATGCAACTTAGAATGTTTGATCTCCATAAGATATAATGCATTGTCTTTTTCAACAATAAACTGTGTAAAATCATCTCGCAACATGTCATTTTCCCATGTGAGTGATGAAAGTGAACAAGCGTCAAACCCGATTTTATCAATGTTATGCTTGGAATTAATTTCACCAAAATTTAGAATATTGAAAAGATATGATTGTGGCAGAAAAGAGTAGGATGTTGTAGGTAAGGTGTCAAGTCTAACATAGTCTAGGAAGAGATCGTGATATAAAGAATAAAAGGAATTAGACATAAGCACATGAAAAGAATCTCTTGAATTAACAATGGTATTCTTAAGAGATTTCTCTTCACCTTCTTTAAAACCCTTACTCTGTTTTGGTGACGAATACCTCAACATGATATGATCATCTGGATTTTCCCTTTGTGTGATATATAATTCAAAATTTATGTGACAAACATCTAGTCTTGGCTGTGAACAAAGTGCATTTTGAGGACAAAGGTTTAAAGTTTCTTCTTCTAGTTGTGTAACTTCTTCTCTAATCAGTTTCATAGAAGTGTTAGAGCGTTCAAGATGATTTTCGTCGCTTAAGTGTTATTCAATGACCAATTTTAAATATTGATTAGAGCATGAGTTACAAGAATGAGGATATTCACCTTGAGCCAGAAATGAATCTTCTTCCATACTGGTCGAAGACCGAAAATACAATAATTCAAAGGAAAAACCAATTTGGTTGTCAATAAGAACCTGGTTAATAGATTCTACCTCCCTAGCTTGTTCAACATTGTCGGAAGGATTCTTCTCTTCTTGCGAAGAGAATTGTTCTTGCACTTGAGTGATAGGATTTGCAATTAGTTCTTCGTTTGTGCTTGAATATGAATGGATGGAAGGGATGCAAGCATCGCAGAAGAGACTTAAGGCAAATGACATGTCATCGAGATTAAATTTACAGAGGATATGATAGACTCTTGTCAAAAAGTCTTCTGAAGATGAATCACCATTGATTAGCGATGTATGAAATTCTTCACATAATTGATCCAAATCATAAATTTCAAAAGCATCAAGAAACTCATCTACAAATTGAAACCAATAAAAAATGTGACATGCTGGAAAGGATTCAAACCAATGTTTAATCTGACCTCTAAAAGTAAAAGCGAACAGTCTGCATAAAACTCTTAAATCTGAGATGTCATGTTTAATGCATTTGCACCAAAACTTGTTAAGGTGGTCTTTAGCATATGTATTGCCTCCACCATCAAAGGTGAGTTTGGGCAAGCCAGAGACTGTCTCATTGGGAACATTGCGTAATGAGAATTTGAAAGCATGTTTCAACACAGTGATTTGGGGAGCCATGGGGGAATTGAATACATTTAAAATAAAGGCTCCTACAAGGCCAACTTGTCAGTCGACCCTCCTTCTAGCGCTGTTTGTTGACGGGCGAAATTGACCGCTCGTCAACTGGCGGAGTGAATCCGGTCCGGGGTTGTCTAAATAACGCAATCCGTTTGGATTAATCCACTCCGATGGGTTTAGTGGCTCCGTTGGCCGATCTAAGTCCTAGGAAAGTAAAAAGAACTAAACTAAAGAAACTAACTAAGTGAAAAACAATTGCTACAAACTCTATACAAATCTAATATATATTCACAGTTTGCTAACTAATATTTATAAAATAATAATCCTACTTATTAAATGTACAGTGTATCGATATGATTAAATATCTATTATATATACAGTATTCACAAAATGCAAATTTTGATCGAAATCTGTGAAAATCATTATGAATTAACAGCAAAGCTATTGTTCAATATTTTTTATTTTTTTATATAACTTTTATAAACCAGAAATGAAATGACAGCTATCTAGTTGCAAAATAAAAATAGCAATCTATACAGTGTATCTAAACTACATAAAATTCTTACATTAAGTAAACTAATAGAATGCTACTAGCAAACTAACCTGTAATCGCATATCCTATGTGTCCTGTGCGTAGCATCTTCTTTTGTTATTTGATGAGGCCAACCTGCACCAGATTTTACCAATGCTTCTCGTAAACACGAAGAAGTAACGCTTTGAATGCTAATGACAAAACAAGTAAGATATGTAGCAACAACAATTTATAATTTGACAAATGATCATATTAAGATAAATCTGAGTATGAAAATTTGCATATAACTGTTCATTGAATAAAGAAGATCAATCTTCTAATCATCAAATGTGAACAGATTAATTGTCGTATATAAAATGAGAGACATAAACACATGGACACCATATAAGTCCCATCACATAAACCTGTAACAAATTATGATATCTACAGTAGTCAAAATTTGATTACAAATTGAAATGAGCAAAACTTGAACAAAAATATGATATATTGAAGCTAAAGCCGTGCAAATATTCACTTTCATTCAAGTCTAAATAAACGACAATCCATAGTTTGTGCTCCCAGGCAATGATTGGTCTTGGTTTACAAAATAATACATTTATAAAGGCCATAGGATCTAAAAACTTCCTGTGGAAATCATCAAATCAGTTCCAAAAATTATGGGGAATACAATCTCCCAAATTCCCATTGTTATCCAAAACGAACATCCTAATCTAAAACCATGTAAAGAAAGAGAATGTTCAAAGATGCCACTAGCGATCCAATCTCCTTTAGAATTCGTATGTACCTATAAACGCACAAGAATACATGATTTCAGATTGCATTTTAGTTGTAAAATAAAAATAAAAAAATCAAATTTTAATAACTAGCTATAGAATCTCACGATTTTGTAGCTAGTTATTATTATAAACAGAATCGTGTTTTATCAATTCAATAAAAAAAAAAATAGATGCAATTTGAGAAAACAAATCCTGTATGCTAACTCAAAACACAAACAAAATCATTTTAAAATCACTTTTAAAATACCATACCTCGGATTCAGGGATTCGTTTTGATCAAGCTATTTTCAAATTTACAATGGCAATGGTCGCCTCCACATTCTTAAAGACAACAGAACCTCTTTTCTTCTGCCTTTTATCATTAGCATGAGCTACATTTTGCAATCTATCATTCTCCTTGGTTAACACATTCACTCAGTCCTCCAAGGACTTGATCCAAGATTGGAGAAAAGGGACGTCTGTATAATATCAGTCGAGCCACGACTTACATTCGTTGCACTGTGGTTGAATAAGCTGTGTATTCACAGGTGTGGAACTTCTTAATTGACCAGCAGTTTCTCTGTCAAGTTTGATCCCAGGGAAGTTGGGGTCGTCTCTAAGACACGATGGGATGCTCATCACATAGTCATAGGGCTTAACTAAGCAAAGTCCGTGTGAGTATGGATACTCTTTGGTTAGAAACCGTTCAATTTCGGAATCGGAATATTCACTTAACAGAATTGGTTTTTGGTCTGTGTTTTCTTTAGGTTTATTACAAGCACACCGTGAGACCCGGCGCGTGACCTTTTTACCCTTGTATTTGATATCGTTGTTACCCTTGCCCTTTTTCCTTGCAGACTTTTTAACAGGCTTACCACCATATTTTGGACATGAATCAGGCAGGGTGTCGGGTTGGGTAGTGTTCGGGTAGGTCGAGGGTTCAATAGAGGGAAAGAGCGTAGGAATGGGAATGACATGCCCGACCAAGGTTTCTGTAACAACGGATATGTCAACTTGTCCTATTTCAGGACTGGCAAAACCATTCCTTAACAAGAAAGCATCCCAACAATCACCATTCAACTTCAACTGATGAACCATAATGATTTTAATTAAACAGTGGTGGAAGAGGTTGGAGTCGTCTTTCTCCCTTTTGAAACGTTTAGCCATTTTGTATAAACTCTGAAGGAGAAAATATGCCATGTTTAAGGGAAAATCGATGAAATTCATGAGCAACCACAAGTGGTATAGGAAAACTAGACTGTATCTACTCTCACATTTAAAAAACTGCTTGATAATAGCCAACAAATCATGCCATCTAGGTTTCAGAGTGGTAACAGGCATACTTTATCGCAGTTTTTAATCTTCCTTGAGCTAAACAACAGTGGCCAGGGTACTTCGTCAACCTTTGAATTTTTAAACCATTTTTGTCCCTCGGCTGGCAGACCAATGGCTAAGCTAAGGAAATCCTCATTCACTTCGAGATGGACGTCCCCAATTTTGGCTTTGTACCCATCGAACGTTAGCGCGAATTGTTGAGCAACTGCCAGGTTGAAACCCTCGAACTTCTCAACAAAGACCCGCCAACCATTCCTCTCTAGGTCCTCTCGGGCATTATCAAACAACAACAAAGTTTGGACACCGTTGGGTTCGATTCGCACTACAGGAGCCATAGCTAATAGCAAAAAATCAATAGGGTATTCGGCGATAGGGTTTGATAGGGTAGACACAGAACCATTGTCCCGAAGATTCCCCAACACAACGCAAAGGCAACCCGAAATGAAAGGGCAGAGCGTTAATGCTATGCGTGCGAGGATAGTGGAGTAAATTGGGACCATGCAAGAATATCATGTCGGGATGTACTTGGAACGGTGCCTTGGTGTAATGGTACATTCAAATCACAACAGTGCATATCCAAAAGAATTTTAATCAACATGTCAAATGAATTATCACATAACCACGATTTGACCCAAAAATCAACGTGTCAATCAAACCATTGTGTCAAAGATTTTGTAAATCAACACCATATTAACAATAATCAAAAGCATAAATGTTTGGTGTTTTGATAAATATGTGACCAGTGGTATGTTTGAGGTCAAGGAGTTATTACCATGTAAACAAGTAGGTTCATGATAACTAAATGATCATTAATCCTTTGATGTAATCAACAAGAATTCCAACTGTGGGTTTTCACGCTTGCAATCGTGAAAATGAAAACGAAAAGCAGGTATGCAAAAGCGGAAGATAATGGTGTCGTTTAAAAAGCTGTGATGAGTAATGAGGGTTCAAAAACCTTATGTAGGCAGCTTGTAAAGAAAAATATAGAGATTAATATGGCTGCCAACAATGGTGACACACTGGTAGAAGCAGTTATCGCTGCCAAACGAACAAGTCCAGATTAGGATAATGAGAAAAACTCCAACTCGAAAACAACCAGAAAAGTATTTGAACATCATCATCAATCATAAAAAATTCCATTTTCAGATTGCTTGTTATTTTAAAAGATGAAAACTAATGACAATCTTAACAAAAGCGAGTCACGATATTAAGGTTAAAATCTCCAATAATGTTGACAAAGCCACTGTTGCCAACATGCGTCCATAGCCTCGACAGGAATGCCATTTAACCCACTCCAATATCTGTATCCTGCCAGGAAGTTCCAGATCAGACCGAAGGACATTTAAGGTCAAAAGATTCCATATCTAAGAATTTTCATATACCTGACATTGCTTCACTGCCAGTGGGCCTGTTCAGTACCACGATGAAATTATCTTGGCATCATGCATGCATTTACCTGCTGCCAGCAAACCTGTTCAGTATCCTGACGGGTTTACAAGCACTTCCCACAGCTCTTTAATGATTTATTTAGTTTTAAAGATATTTAATCGAGCGGGGTGACGCTGAAAATTGTGATATTTAGGACATATTTTAATAAATTATAGACCTTGAGAGAATTTTTTAACTATCCTTCATTAAGGTCTAGAGATGGTTTATTGATAAACCGACCTTTGAAGGCAGAGATACATCTTCTGAGTTGTTCTCTTAAGGAACAAGGACAGCGTAAGAATAAATTTTTATGGATGATCGTGAAAAGCTTCAGTTATAGATTGAAATCAAGAAACGCTTTTCAAACAACAAGCTTTCTTTAACATGGCTGCAAACTTAAGAAAAATATCATAATTGATATTTTAACAATCTTCAGTAGTTATTTCAGAGGAGAAATTTTTCTATTCTCTTTGTCTGAGCTAGCCCATGATGCAGGCATGTGTGTTTCAAAAAGAAAGACTGATAAGCATAAATGAAAACAAAACACACCAGCGAAGAAAAATTTGAAAGCAAAGAAATCCCAAAAAAAAATTTTATGTACAGAAAGTGCATCTGAAAACATCATGCAAAAAAAATCCCTTGGGAGACTGAAAGAAAGTAAAAAAATCATGTTTGATGTGAAAGCAGTGCTACTCGTGGTACCTTGGGTCAAGGTTGATTTAGATTTATTTATCTCTTTACTTTCCATTTAATATTTTCATGAGGATGATGCGTTTTTGAAAATAAATGTTCAACTAAAAGCAAAGAGAAAAGGATCAAGCAGACTTCCCTGCCAATAGTCGTATTATGGCTCTCGTGGTGCGCCCACTTGCGTTCATGACTGCATTATTACAAAGAGAAATAGTGTGAAATAAAATTGCAAGAAAACCTATTCCTAAACCTACCCTAACTATTAAACCTATCAGGATAATACGTGAAGTCATGCTTCCAATGTAGCCATCGGAGTAACTCCAATCCTGCAATGGAAACAAAATCAAACATTATTAATAAGAATGGTAATATATCAAAAAATGACAGAAACATATCACACTTACCTTCATAATCATCATCTGAAAACAAAGTAAGAATGATCTTACCATTCCCTTGAATATTCTTGATGTATGAATCCTCCAGCCATTGTGCAATCTTGTCGTGATAAAGGTCATAATGGCATGGGCGAGTGTAAGTAGGTTTGAAAAACTTGTCAAGATTACGAGGAAATGAAATAACCATCAGCCAAGGCTGAAATGCGCCATCCTCCTGACAATTCTCTAGGTGTTCATTAATTTCTTCACAGGGAGGATCTAAAAGAAATATGTCACGCCTACTTCCAAGATACTTAAGTAAAAAGAAAGCAAGCACAACTTTATCTTTATTATGAATTTTTTATATATATGAATATTCAAGCCATCCTAAGATCCTGTCGCAAAAATGAGGATGCAAACCATGACTTTGATGAAACAAATATATCAATGGGAAACTCATCATAGGAGGATTCATGCAATCAATTAGATCGTTGGTTTGAATGTTTCCTTTGATGAGATTGATCATTTCAAAATGTGAAGCATAAACATTAAGATTCGAGCTAATCAAAGAACAAATATACAACTTAGAATGTTTGATCTCCATAAGATATAATGCATTGTCTTTTTCAACAATAAACTATGTAAAATCATCTCGCAACATGTCCTTTTCCCATGTGAGTGATGAAAGTGAACAAGCGTCAAATCTGATTTTATCAATGTTATGCTTGGAATTAATTTCACCAAAATTTAGAATATTGAAAAGATATGATTGTGGCCGAAAAGAGTAGGATGTTGTAGGTAAGGTGTCAAGTCCAATAGAGTCTAGGAAGAGATCGGGATATAAATAATAAAAGGAATTAGACATAAGCACATGAAAAGAATCTCTTGAATTAACAATGTTATTCTTAAGAGATTTCTCTTCACCTTCTTTAAAACCCTTACTCTGTTTTGGTGACGAATACCTCAACATGATATGATCATCTGGATTTGCCTTTTGTATGATATATAATTCAAAATTTATGTGACAAACATCTAGTCTTTATTGTGAACAAAGTGCATTTTGAGGACAAAGGTTTAAAGTTTCTTCTTCTAGTTGTGTAACTTCTTCTCTAATCAGTTTCATAGAAGTATTAGAACGCTCAAGATGATTTTTGTCGCTTAAGTGTTCTTCAATGACCGATTTTAAATATTGATTAGAGCATGAATTACAAGAATGAGGATATTCACCTTGAGCGAGAAATGAATCTTCTTCCATACTGGTCGAAGACTGAAAATACAATGATTCAAAGGAAAAACCAATTTGGTTGTCAATAAGAACCTGGTCAATAGATTCTACCTCGCTAGCTTGTTCAACATTGTCGGAAGGATTCTTCTCTTCTTGCAAAGAGAATTGTTCTTGCAGTTGAGTGATAGGATTTGCAATTAGTTCTTCTTTCATGCTTGAATATGACTGGATGGAAGGGATGCAAGCATCACATAAGAGACTTAATGCAAATGACATGTCATCGAGATTAAATTTACAGAGGATATGATAGACTCTTGTCAAAAAGTCTTCTGAAGATGAATCACCGTTGATTAGCGATGTATAAAATTCTTCACATAATTGATCAAAATCATAAATTTCAAAAGCATCTAGAAACTCATCTACAAATTGAAACCAATAAAAAATGTGACATGCTGGAAAGGATTCAAACCAATGTTTAATCCGGACTCTAAAAGTAAAAGCGAACAGCCTTCATAAAACTCTTAAATCTGAGATGTCATGTTTAATTCATTTGCACCAAAACTTGTTAAGGTGGTGTTTAGTAGATGTATTGCCTCCACCATCAAAGGTGAGTTTGGACAAGCGAGAGACTGTCTCATTGGGAACATTGGGTGATGAGAAGTTGAAAGAATGTTCCAACACAGTGATTTGGGGAGCCATGGGGGAATTGAATACATTTAAAATAAAGGCTCCTACAAGGCTAGCTTGTCAGTTGACCCTCCTTCTAGCGCCATTTGTTGACGGGTGAAATTGACCGCTCGTCAACTGGCGGAGTGAATCTGGTCCGATGTTGTCTAAATAACCCATTCTGTTTAGATTAATCCACTATGATGGGTTTAGCGGCTTCGTTGGCCGATCTAAGTCCTAGGAAAGTAAAAAAAACTAAACTAAAGAAACTAGCTAAGTGAAAAATAGTTGCTGCAAACTATATACAAATCTAATATATATTCACAGTTTGCTAACTAATATTTATAAAATAATAATCCTACTTATTAAATGTACAGTGTATCGATATGATTAAATCTCTATTATATATACAGTATTCACAAAATGCAAATTTTGATCGAAATCTGTGAAAATCATTATGAATTAACAGCAAAGCTATTGTTCAGTATTTTTGATTTTTTTATATAACTTTTATAAACCAGAAATGAAATGACAGCTATCTAGTTGCGAAATAAAAATAGCAATCTATACAGTGTATCTAAACTACATAAAATTCTTACATTAAGAAAACTAATAGAATGCTACTAGCAAACTAACCTGTAATCGCATATCCTATGTGTCCTGTGCATAGCATCTTCTTTTGTTGTTTGATGAGGCCAACCCGCACTAGATTTTACCAATGTTTGTCGTAAACGCGAAGCAGTAACGCTTTGAATGCTAATGACAGAACAAGTAAGATATGTAGCAACAACAATTTATAATTTGACAAATGATCATATTAAGATAAATCTGAGTATGAAAATTTGCATATAACTGCTCATTGAATAAAGAAGATTAATCTTCTAATCATCAAATGTGAACAGATTAATTGTTGTATATAAAATGAGAGACATAAACACATGGACACCATATAAGTCCCATCACATCAACCTGTAACAAATTATGATATCTAAAGTAGTCAAAATTTGATTACAAATCGAAATGAGCAAAACTTGAACAAAAATATGATATATTCAAGCTAAAGCCGTGCAAATATCCACTTTCATTCAAGTTTGAATAATCACCAATCCATAGTTTGTGCTCCCAAGCAACGATGGGTCTTGGTTTACAAAATAATACATTTATAAAGGCCACAGGATCTAAAAAATTCCTGTGGAAATCATCAAATTAGTTGCAAAAATTATGGGGAAAACAATCTCCCAAATTCCCATTGTTATCCAGAACTAACATCCTAATCTAAAACCATGTAAAGAAATAGAATGTTCAGAGATGCCACTAGCAATCCAATCTCCTTTAGAATTCGTATGCACCTGTAAACGCACAAGAATACATGATTTCAGATTGCATTTTAGTTGTAAAATAAATAAATAAATCAAATTTTAATAACTAGCTACAGAATCTCACGATTATGTAGCTAGTTATTATTATAAATAGAATCGTGTTTTATCAATTCAATCAAAACAAAAATAGATGCAATTTGAGAAAACAAATCCTGTATGTTAATTCAAAACACAAACAAAATCATTTTAAAATCACTTTTAAAATACCATACCTCGGATTCAGGGATTCGTTTTGATCAATCTATTTTCAAATTTACAACGGCAGTGGCCGCCTCCACATTCTTAAAGACAACAGAACCTGTGGTCTTCTGTCTTTTATCATTAGCTTGAGCTACATTTTGCAATCTATCGTTCTCCTTGGTTAGCACATTCACTCGGTCCTCCAAGGATTTGATCCAATATTGGAGCAAAGGGACGTTTGTATAATATCGGTCAAGCTACGCCTTACATTCATTGCACTGTGGTTGAACAAGCTGTGTATTCACAGGTGAGGAACTTCTTAATTGACCAACAGTTTCTTTGTCGAGTTTGATCCCAGGGAAGTTGGGGTTGTCTCTAAGACACAGTGGTAGGTTCGTCACATAGTCATAGGGCTTAACTAAGCAAAGTCCGTGTGAGTATGGATACTCTTCGATTAGAAACTGTTCGATTTCGGAATCAAAATCTTCACTTAACAGAATTGGTTTTTGGTCTGTGTTTTCTTTATGTTTATTACGAGCACACCGTGAGACCCAGTGCACGACATTTTTAGCATTGTAATTGATATCGCTATTACCCTTGCCCTTTTTCCTTGCAGACTTTTTAACAGGCTTACCACCATCTTTTGGACATGAATTAGGCATGGTGTCGGGTTGGGTAGTGTTTAGGTAGGTCGAGGGTTCAATAGAGGGCGAGAGCGTAGGAAGGGGAATGACAAGCCCGACCAGGGTTTTTGTAACAACGGATTTGTCAACTTGTCCTATTTCAGGACTGGCAAAACCATTCCTTAACAAGAAAGCGTCCCAACAATTGCCATTCAACTTCAACTGATGAACCATAATGATTTTAATTAAATAGTGGTGGAAGAGGTTGGAGTCAACTTTCTCCCTTTTGAAACGTTTAGCCATTTTGTATAAACTCTGAAGGAGAAAATATGACATGTTTAAGGGAAAATTGATGAAATTCATGAGCAACCGCAAGTGGTATAGAAAAACTAGACCGTATCTACCCTCACATGTAACGAACTACTTGATAATAGCCAACAAATCATGCCATCTAGGTTTCAAAGTAGTAAAGGGCATACCTTTGTCGCAGTTGTTAATCTTCCTTGAGCTAAACAACAGTGGCCAGGGTACTTCGTCAACCTTTGAATTTTTAAACCATTTTTGTCCCTCGGCTGGCAAACTAGTGGTTGAGCTAAGGAAATCCTCGTTCACTTCGAGCTGGATGTCCCCAATTTTGGCTCTGTACCCATCGAACATTAGCGTGAATTGTTGAGCAACTGCCAGGTTGAAACCCTCGAACTTCTCAACAAAGACCCGCCAACATTCCTCTCTAGGTCCTCTCGAGCATTATCAAACAATAACAAAGTTTGGACACCGTTGGGTTCGATTCGCACTACAGGAGACATAGCTAATAGCACAAAATCAACAGGGTATTCGGCGATAGGGTTTGACAGGGTAGACATAGAACCATTGTCCCGAAGCTTCCCCAACACAACGCAAAGGCAACCCAAAATGCAAGGGTAGAGCATTAATGCTATGCGTGCGAGGATAGTGGAGTAAATTGGGACCATGCAAGAATATCATGTCAGGTTGTACTTGGAACGACGCCTTGGTGCAATGGTACATTCAAATCACAACAGTGCATATCCAAAAGAATTTTAATCAACATGTCAAATGAATTATCACATAACCACGATTTGACCCAAAAATCAACGTGTCAATCAAACCATTGTGTCAAAGATTTTGTAAATCAACACCATATTAACAATAATCAAAAGCATAAATGTTTGGTTTTTTGATAAATATGTGACCAGTGGTATGTTTGAGGTCAAGGAGTTATTACCATGTAAACAAGTAGGTTCATGATAACTAAATGATCATTAATCCTTTGATGTAATCAACATGAATTCCAACTGTGGGTTTTCACGCTTGCAGTCGTGAAAACGAAAACGAAAAGCAGGTATGCAAAAGAGAAAGATAATGGTGTCGTTTAAAAAGTTGTGACGAGTAATGAGGGTTCAAAAACCTTGTGTAGGCAGCTTGTAAAGAAAAAGATAGAGATTAATATGGTTGCCAACAAGTTTACAATATAAAAAGTTAGAATTATCGATAAATTCAATATTTTGTTAACTTATATCAACTTATTATGTTTTTCAATGTTTATATGTACTAACTTTATGAGAAATTATTAGTTCTTCAATGTTGCATTGCCATGTTCTTCAAGAACTATATCACATTAAGTTTAGTTAACTATAATGAAATATGGATAACCATGCTTAATAATATTTCATTATTATTAATATTAAGTAAAGAAATTAAATTTAATATTGAATCACATTGTCAAATAAAATTATCAACTTCAATATTATATCACATAATATTATAATCAAATTAAAAATATTATATTGCATTCAAACATTAAAAGGTTTATATTAATATATTTATGCATTGTTTGAGTTGTTTTTAATTTTTATCTTAATATATGGTTTATGCACAGTTGTCTTATAAATCTTAGTATATGATTTGTACACATTTATCTTATTTAATAAATTTAATTATTCTTCATTGCATGTCATCACAACATGTAATCTTTATCGTAGTATATGGTGATTTGTACATATTTATCTTCTTATAAATTTTGTCAAATAAAAATATCAACTTCAATATTATATCACATAATATTATAATCAAATTAAAAATATTATATTGCATTCAAACATAAAAGGTTTATATTAATATATTTATGCATTGTTTGAGTTGTTTTTAATTTTTATCTTAGTATATGGTTTATGCACAGTTGTCTTATAAATCTTAGTATATGATTTGTACACATTTATATTATTTAATAAATTTAATTATTCTTCATTGCATGTCATCACAACATGTAATTTTTATCGTAGTATATGGTGATTTATACATATTTATCTTCTTATAAATTTTGTCTTATTTAATAAATTTAATTATTCTTCATTGCACCTCATTACAACATGTAATATTTATCTTAATATATGGTAGTTTGTACATATTTGACTTCTTATAAATCTTAGTGTATGATTTGTACACATTTGTCTCATTTAATAAATTTAATTATTCTTCATTTTATCTCATCACAACATGTAATCTTTATTTGTAATCTTTATTTTAGTATTTGGTTTTTACAACATGTAATCTTTATATTAATATCTGGTTTGTATACATTTGTTTTAATATAATCTTTTATCTAAGTATATGGTTTGTACATATTTGTCTTATTTAATCAATTTAATTATTCTTCATTAAATGTGAGCCTAACATATAATTATAAAATTAATCATGTGAGGGTTTTTTTTTGGGGTTATTTATACATTTTTATTTTAATATTCTTAATTTTTTTTTTTTATAGTTTGTAGACATTTATCTTATTTAATCAATTTAATTATTCTTCATTGAACCTCATCATAACATGTCGTCATAAAATTAATGATGGTAGGTGTTTGCTTTTGTTATTTACTAATTTTTATTTTAACATCCATAAATCCTATGGATGTTTAAAAAAAATTCGGATAGACCTTTTATTTTAATGGTAAATCATACATAAAAATGATTAATAAAATCTGAATTTGAGAAGATAGGTAACGTCTCTATTTTCCAAAACGATAAACATGCAGATTATATTCGTGACATTTAAAAGTTCCATTTATTGTTCGAAGTTTCGTAAGGGTCCCATTTGTTCTCAAGTTTCTTTGACAAAATGGGGATCGAACAATTTTTTTTTTAAATATAGAAACTTTATTTTGAAGTCTATCCAGTGTCACCTCATTTTTAAAGTCAAAGGAAAATACTGAGAGGTTTTAGTTACACAGATTTTAAACATCTCGTTTGTAATTGGTACCGAAGTTTCTTCAAAATTATGTTGATTTTTTCAAAGCAGTCTCAAACCAATGTGCGGAACGATGACGTCGTTGAAGTCCACGCAGATCAAATACCTGCAATGATTTCCCTTGAAGTACAAACCGTGTGACTTCCCTTGAGGTCACATAAGGTGAGTAGGTGGTGGACGGGCATTAGGAGCAATCGGGTCTACTCCCATTTAGAAAGTGAGGAATCACGTGAGGTATTTCACCGTGTTGACATGGAGAGGATAGTTTTGTTGAAATATTGTAATTTCGAAGAATATTCTAATTATATTTGAGTTATTATTTTATAGATCAAATTTCCTTTCGTGGATTGATCATGTTGGGTCTTGTATAAGACCAAATCCCCTTTTGTGGATTGGTCAAACCATATTTATATGGTGGTATTTGTAAAGTCGTCCCCTAGGGTTCATAAAGTGGTTTTAACCACTCTTGAAAGAAGTTGGACCTACTAAGTGAAAAGACATAACCTTAATGTCTCCTCAAATAGTATTTATAAGTGAGGATGGCACCTCACTTATTCATTCACTCACTCACACTTCTAGTGTGCATCTTTTAAATGAAGTTGTAGTTGCAGGAGGAATGAGAAGAGAGGCGCATGATCACTCCTAGTTTATTCTTGGTGATTTGGTCTTAGTCTTGGCATTGTATTGGAAATCTATTATTGATAAATTTTTTGTTGGGTTTTCTCCCCCATGAGGGTTTCCAAGGATAAATGTTGTATACCTTGTGATTGTGTTTCTTTCAATGATCCTATTTATGCTATTGTTTTAGAAATGCATTGCGTAAATTGAAAATAACCTAACAACAACACTAAAACTTAACATGAAATCATAGCTTGATTGATTAGAGCACCTTTCACTAGGTATCTAAAGATGTCATTGTTGTCGTACAAGGAAATTAGGGATTTTTACAGAAGAGGAATTTTTGACCAAAAGCTATCTAGGAAGTGCGACCTACCCTAGCACACCTTTTGGCAGCTTGAGTGCACCTTTTTAGTGTCCAGATTCTCTGGAAAGTCAAACCCTAGTTTTGACTGGTATCACAAAACCAAAAAACCAGGAAACCAAAACCAGTACCAGAAGAACTAATCCAAATTTGCGCAGGTCAAGTTTGAAGATGTAAATCTTGGAATTTTTGGAAACAATCAGCTCCAACCAACTCACTTCAGCCTAGCACATCTCCTGGTAAGTTCAGATTCATTTTATGGTCATTTTCCTAGATCTAGGTCAAGATGTCTGCAAGCACCAAGCTTGTTGAAAAGTTAGAAAGTGTGGAAAATTTGTATGCTTGGAAGTACAAAATTGGACTCATTCTTGAAGAGAATGACCTTGCAAAATTCATAAAAGAAAATGTACCGAAACCCAAAGAAGAACTAGCCAAAGATAAGTACAAGAAGGATATGATTAGGGCCAAAAGAATAATTGCAAATTCCATTAAAGACCACTTAATCCCTCAAGTGTCTTATAAGAATAATCCAAAATAGATGTTTGATGCCCTAACGAGAATGTATGAAGAAAAGAACATCAACTGGAAGATGAACTTGAGAACCCAACTCAAGAATACAAAGATGCAGAAAGGAGAAACAATTCAAGACTATTTCTCTAGGGTTACTCAATTCACGGAACAATTAGAAGCAATTGGAGACAACTTGGATGAATATGAACTCATCAAGAAAACTCTTAATGGTCTCACAAGACGTTGGGATGCCTTCATCCAAACTATTTGTGCAAGAAAAGAGAAACTCCAATTTGACATTCTATAGAAGGAATGTGTTCAAGAAGAAACAAGAGTGGTCAACCGAGAAGCCATACTATTAAGGGATGAAGATCAATCCCTAGCTGCTCATGCTAAAGGAAGAAAGAAAAGGTCTCATTTCCAAAAGGAGACCCACCTTCATAAAGAATCTCGCTCTCCAAAGAGATTCACCCACCTTCATAAAGAATCTTACTCTCCAAAGAGATTCCAGAAATATCATAAGGGTCAAAGAAAGGAAAAAGATTTCTCCTCTTATCAATGTTATCATTGTGAAAAGATTGGACACATTGCTAAGAATTGTCCTGCTAGAAGGGAAGAATTCAAGGAAAGAAAGAACAAAATACATCATGCCCATGTAACTAAAGATGATGGGCCACCCAGGAAGTCAACTAAAGAAGAAATTGAAGATTATGTCCTATAGATACTTGTCTCTTAAGCACATGACAAGAACTCCAATGAGAATGAAGGGTGTATCTTATGTACTAGAAGAAGGAGGTTTGTACTTGTCCACTCAAATGGATGCGATACAATTCCATCAACCTCTCTAAGCGGGTATGTACACTATGTATCATTATTGATGATTACTCTCGTAAGACTTGGGTTTATTTCTTGAAATCAAAAGGTGAAGTACTCGGAAAGTTCAAGGAATTCAAAGCCTTGGTAGAAAACCTCTCCGAAATAAAAATCAAGATACTCGGGTTAGATAATGGAGGAGAGGACACCTCAAATGAATTTGGAAGATTTTGCAAAGATGTTGGGATTAAGAGGGAGCTCACAACTCCCTATAATCCTCAACAAAATGGTATAGCAGAAAGAAAGAATAAAAAAATTATGGAAGCAGTAAAGACTATGATTCACGATCAAAATCTTCCAGTGCACTTATGGGTTGAAGTAGCAAGAACAACAGTTTATGTCCAAAACAGATTATCCCATAGTGCACTTGGATTCAAAACCCCCAAAGAAATGTTCATTGGAAAGAAACCAAAAGTAAGCCATCTAAAAATATTTGGTTTTTTAGTGTTTGTACACATTTCAAAAGAAAGGAAAACTAAGTTGGATCCTTCAAGAAATAAGGGAATATTTGTTGGACACTGTAGGGTCTCTAAGGCCTTCAGAATTTACATACCAGGTTACCATCATATTGAGATCAACATAGATGTAAATTTTGATGAAGATGCAACACTCAAAAGATCAATAAAATACCATCTTGAAGAAGTATATGAAGAAGAACCTGTATCTCCCAGAGTTGCAGAACCAATGAAGGAAGTTACAGTTACCCCTAATGATGAGATTCCAGAAGATCATGATATGATAGAATCTGAAGAACCTCCCTAGATGACGATCTCTCACAAGAGAAATCCATCTTGGGAAAGGGAACTTATTCAAGATGTAGAGAAGTATGGTGCCCTAGAAGGAACCATGAGACAAAGAAAGAAACTTAAGCCATTCTCTAGTTATATGGCCTTGATGTGTGATCTCATAGAAAATGAACCTACCTGCTTTGAAGAATCCATTCAGAAGAAAGAATGGGTGGATTCCATGACAAAAGAATACCAGTCCATTATAAATAATTATGTATGGGAATTAGTTCTCAGACCAAAGAACAAAGATGTGGTATCTTCCAAGTGGATATACAAGATAAAATATGCAGTAGACGAAAGTATTGAAAAACATAAAGCAAGATTTGTGGCTCATGGTTTTTGTCAAAAGGAAGGTATTGATTATGAAGAGACATTTGCTAATGTAGCCATATACACTTCTATGAGAACGATCATAGCACTTGCATCCAAAATAAAGTGGAAGTTACACCAGATGGATGTGAAAACAACCTTCTTAAATGGTGTTATTGAAGAAGAAGTGTATAGAGAACAACCACAAGGGTTTGAAGTTGAAGATATAAAGACTCATGTTTGTAGGTTGAAGAAAGCTCTGTACGGGTTGAAGCAAGCTCCTAGAGCTTGGTATGGTAGAATTGATAGTTTCCTAGAGATCTTGAGCTTTGTCAAGAGTAAAGTTGATTCTAACCTTTACTTCAAGGTTATGAATGATGAGCCAATTATATTTCTACTGTATGTAGATGACTTATTCTTAACAGAAGAAGAAAAGCTCATCAAAGATTGTAGGAAGAAGCTCATTGTAGAGTTTGACATGAAAGACCTAGGCCTAATGCATTATTTCTTAGGTCTTGAAGTTTGTAAAATCCCAGAGAAGATTTTCATTAACCAAGGGAAGTATGCAATTGAAATACTAAAGAGGTTTGACATGTTGGAATGTAAAGCCATGAACAAACCTATGGAAATGAATTTGAAGCTCGTGGTTGACACTTCGTTAGAGTTGGTTGATGCTACTCTATATAAAAAAATTATTGGTTCGTTGATGTATCTCATGAATACTAGGCCAGATATATTCTTTTCTCTGAACACCTTGAGTCAGTATTCGGTAGAGCCCAGATGTGTTCACCTTGTAGCTGCAAAGCATGTGATGAGATACCTTAAGGGTATGTTGTATTATGGTATCTGTTATACTAGAGATCATGACTTTAGAATGTATGGTTATACTGATTAAGATTGGGTTGGAAGTGCTTCTGATAGAAAGAGCACTTCAGGATGTTGTTTCAGTCTCAGGTCAGCCATGACTTCATGGCAAAGCAGGAAACAATCCAGTATTGCTCTCAACATGGTAGAAGCTGAATATATTGAAGCATGTTTCACCAGTTGCAAAGCCATATGACTTCGAAAGTTGTTGATAGGTCTGTTTGATTTGGAGATGGAAGCCACCGTGATTCTATGTGATAACCAGAGTTGTATAAAGATGACAGAGAACCCAACGTTCCATGATAAGTCAAACCACATAGAGATATGGTATCGCTACATTCGCGATATGGTGTAAAGAGGAGCTGTAAAGCTCCAATATGTTGGCACAGATGAGCAGGTTGCAGATGTGTTGACCAACCCTCTGTCTCGTGTGAAGTTTGAGTACTTCCAAGACAAGCTTGGTGTTGTCTGAAAGTACCTCCCTTGAAAGGGGTAGTGATGTTGATGATACTATAATATCCTGACCAACAATGGGTACCTCCGTTAGGATTTTATATCCTAGCAGATTGATCATCCCTGGGCAGATCCTGAAGGTCCAGTAAGAACGGTCTATCATAGTACTTGTGCATGTATACGCCAGCTGTGGTTAGTAGTGGTAGCTCCGTTAGGATTTTATATCCTAGGGAATCTTATGATTCCTCGGAAGATCTCAAAGGTCCGGTAAGGACGGTCTGTCAGAGTACCACATGGTAGCTTGTTAGGATTTTATATCCTAGAGAATCTTATGATTACTGGGCAGATACCAAAGGTTTGGTAAAGATAGTCTATCAGAGTACCACAAAATGTTGTTGTTTCACCCGCCTCATTATGTTTCCATATGATGATGTTGTTGTCTCAGCCTCGTGTTGATGATGATGTTGTCTCAGCCTCGTGCTGATGATGTTGTTTCAACCTCGTGCTATTGATGATTTTGTTGTATGAGTCTCATGCTATTGATGATGGTGTACCAGCCTTGGGTTGGTGATATTGTTGTTTTAGCGTTATGCTAATTGATCTTGATATTTCAACTTCATGCATATGATGATATTAATGATGAGAAAACTTCCAATGATTTGTAGATGTGCCATTCAGTGTTCCAAATGCTAATGATGTCACTGCCCGCTCTCTCTCCTGATGGTGTTGTACTAGGTTATGTTAGTAGAATACTCGTCTTGTTAAGGGGGAGTGTTGAAATATTGTAATTTTGAAGAATATTCTAATTATATTTGAGTTATTATCTTATAGATCAAATCCCCTTTTGTGGATTGATCATGTCAGGGCTTGTATAAGACCAAATCCCATTTTGTGGATTGATCATGTCGGGTCTTGTATAAGACCAAATCCCCTTTTGTGGATTGGTCAAACCATATTTATATGGTGGTATTTGTAAAGTTGGCCCCTAGGGTTTATAAAGTGGTTTTAACCACTCTTGGAAGAAGTCGACCCTACTAAGTGAAGAGACATAAACCTAGCATCTCCTCAACTAGTATTTATAAGTGAGGATGGCGCCTAACTTGTTCATTCACTCACTCACACTTCTAGTGCGCATCGTTTAAAGGAAGTTGTAGTTGCATGAGGAAGGAGAAGAGAGGCGCATGCTAAGTCCTAGTTTATTCTTGGTGATTTGTTCTTAGTCTTGACATTGTATTGGCAATCTATTATTGAGGAAGTTTTTTCTTGGTTTTCTTCCCCATAAGGGCTTCCCATGATAAATGTTGTGTACCTTCTGATTGTGTTTCTTTCAGTGATCGTCTTTATGCTATTGTTTTGGAAATGCATTGAGTAAATTGAAAATAGCCCAAGAACAACATTAAAACTTAATAAATTCATGGGTGATTCATGGGTGGGAGTTGCCCTAGTGATGTAGAAATGTGGCTTGGAAGTGGGATGATTTAGACTGGGATTACATTACCAAGTGCGAGATTCTAGAGGTTTGGCAAGGGTTACCTTTTATCTTTGCAAATTTTGAGAAAGTGGCAAGGGTTGGTAGTGCAACAATGGCATGTGATGACCCCCAAGAGTTTAAAAGAGTCTTGCGTACAGAGGAGATAACACATGCCAATAATAATGCTATCTTGGTCATAACCTCCATGGTGACAGAATTGAAGTAGTCTAGTATATCTTAGAATGCTAATCTTTCTGACTTTCTTCTCAATCAAAAATGCCCGATTAACTTGTTGGAAGCAGAATGTAGCAGACTTTGAACATTGGTATTAGCTCAATGGCTAGATCAAATAACATGGGAACTCAAAACTTTAACCAAAAGGGGAATAGAGGCTCAGACATGTACTAAAATCATGTTTCAATGGAAAACGAAGGCATAGGCACCCGCCACTTTGGTGAGGAAAAGGAAGATCAAAACACCATGCAAATGTAAAGAGTATGAATGTTTTTACAATCATTTGTGTTTTGTGTCATTTTATTACGTACTCTACAAATCCGCTTTTTTTATATAATACAAAATTATTATTTTTTTAATTAAACATGCTTATTTTACATCCTTAAATATATTTCACCCAACATTCACTCTTTCAATTCGTTAACCCTTTTACGTTTACCTTTCGACCTGTTTGGGAGTCCATGATTGCATAGCACGGTTACGAAATCAATTAAATTTCTATAACCTTTTATTCACAACAATAATTCCTGAGCCTATCCTTTTCGTCTTTGGTCTTCCCGGGTCAGACGCACGAACCTAGATGATAACACGCTTCGACGACACTGCATGCGAAAGGCTTTTGGCATAATCACACCGATCGAAACTAGAATATACTAGCATAGCGACATAATTGTGGCTGATCAACGTCGAAAGGTTGATAAGATGAAAAGAATCTTTAAAAGAATATATTAAATTTTATTATTAATTAACAAATAAACGGTTGAGCTTTATTTATCTGGTGTTAATATTTTTATTTATGTTAATCACTTAGATGGCAATCACTTAGCTATCAAAGTAATTTTTAAATATGATTAGGAAAATGTAAAAAAGTAAACACATAAACGGATGTCTTTATAATAGCTAGAAAGTTAATGATTGAAATCACAGCCATTTATTTTGTGTGACTACTAAGAATATTCCAGCCATATTTAATCCTGTCCATAAAAAACTTATTAAACACTAAACCCCTATTAA
Source organism: Picea glauca (assembly GCA_000966675.3). Taxonomy (NCBI): domain Eukaryota; kingdom Viridiplantae; phylum Streptophyta; class Pinopsida; order Pinales; family Pinaceae; genus Picea; species Picea glauca. Next base: position 153,636 of record JZKD02S0140763.1, on the reverse strand, counting down.
ATCTGCCCATTGTCAATAGGTATACGCCTTTCGAAGTAAATAACGACTATCATAAACCGCAATGAAAAAACAAGAATTTATAGCGATCAGACAAATAAGATATCTACACATCATTTTTTTCGGCTAAATCGCAACAAAGAAATTTTACATTAAATTCCTTTCTTGTAATTTTTACCCTTATTCTTCTCAAAGTAACTAGAAACACATATATCTGTATTCTAAGTCATGTCCACCGGTGACTCAGCACTAAATGTCCTGGTCGTTTTTGTCTCTTCTCTTGGCAGATGTACTGTCCATCGATGAGATTTATGTTTGGAACTCTGCCATTATGCAAGGTTTTTTAAACAGAAAAAGTATCAATTTAATGTTCCCCGCAGTGCTTATCACAAAACTTATTAAAAACAATTTACTTGACAGGGGTACATAAAATCTCCATGCAATTTAAGTCACGGAACCCGAGAGGCGACGAATACTTCGTTCAAACATGCCACTGCGATTTGACAATGACTCCCAAATCACGATTCCGCCGTGCTCTTTCCTTCGTTTCACTTCAACATTCTCAATTGACATGTCATATATATACAAATCTAATAGGAATTGTTTTCCTTCTAAATAAGTGACAAAACAAAGTGTAAAATCCATTCAACCACACTTGAGAAACGAAAATTAAAACACTTCATCAACATATATAAAACCTTCTTAATTTACTCCCTCGTTATATATATTATATTTATATTTTACACAATTGGAAACTATTATAACTTTGTTGGCAATCATCAGTGTAGATAGTGATTACTGGCTGCTATCAGTGTATCAGTGAATACATGTTGACTCATCCCATTATTTAAGGAAAACCATGCCACCCGAATAACTCTTTGGTGGTCCATTTATAAGGGAACAAACTTTCACTCTTGCCACATGCTTTTAGGTGTTGGGTTGTTAATTTGTTTTCTTACTACCTATGAAGAGGAACTCTTAGATAAGTGTAAACAGTTTTAGGTCATAGTCGAAAACAAACCTCACTTTTAGGACAAATAGTTTTAGGACTTCATGAATGTGATTAGGGAGGAAGTTTCTTTCTACAAGTATCTTGGAATTGATTTTCGTCACAAGCTCAATTGGAACTATAGCATTGAGAAAATGATAAATGAAGGGTGGAAAGCTTATTATGGGCTTGATAATAATTGTAGATTAGCATACCTATGGGATAAGAAAATATCCTCTTTGGGACTCATGTCACTGATGTTATCTTATATGGATGTGAACTTTGAAGTTTAGGGATGCAATATCTCTCAAGAATACTGGAGAAAGATTGAGCAGATCCAAAAAAAAATTATAACTTAGAATCTTAAAACTAAGGGCAATACATCCTATCCTATCTCTTCATCTAAGTTAGTCTTTCCCCATTAAAAGCACAACTATAATTCAGAATTTAATGAATAACAAGAAATTCCCCTAAAATTATTTCAACTCTAACCAAAATCAACAACTCCTATGACATAATGATGCCCGCTAAATCATTAAATACTAAAAAAATATAATGATGCCGGCTAAATCATTGAATACTAAAAAAAAGTTATTGATGGCATAATGATACCAAGTCATAAGTCATATTATATTGAAGATCAAAAGTAGAATCAATATTATTGTTAAAATAAGAGTATCATTTTCTGTAGATTATTCAAATGGCGTGGTTGTTTTGTGGCTCAAAACAGATGCGTGCCTGTTGGTCTTAGCAATACTAAATCGAAGTGGTCAACAAGGCTCCCCGATTGCACGCAGGTAAAAAGAAAAATAAAATATTACCTGTTCGGAACCAGCCAGCATCACCTTCAGGAGTACCTTTTTCTTCACGTTAAACCGAAACAACTTGGCAATCTCCTCCACCTTCGACGTGAACCTCTAGTTCACGGCCTTCTCCTTCAATAGTCTCCACAGATAATATCGAATGCGTCACCGGAGTGGCCACGACCATGTCAATGAACAGCCTACACAGATTGAATCACAACACCGGTGATTCAACTTAGTCAGGACAGCCGTGAAGGAGTTGGGGTGACGCCCATTCTTGAAAATCTAATTAGGATAACAACCATTCATTAGATTAGTATATTTGCAATTATTAATAATAACCGTTAGACACCTATAACCCCATGTCGGAATAG
>JZKD02S0140763.1:115970-142325 GCA_000966675.3 Picea glauca | reverse complement strand
TACCTCATTAAGAAGAAGAACGGTCTTCATCTTGTGTGCCCACAGACTGTAATTGGTGCCGGTCAAGATCGGGGCCGGCATGTTCTTTAGAAAGTTTGCCATCTCGTAAAAATTACAAACTTTCATTCTCCACTCTGTGAAGGAACGAGCTCCTTTTGATCCGTGGATGGATCGTGGTGCTTTCCACTCTGTGAAAAGGCTTACCGGTATCCACGCATGCACCTCCATGCTCAAACCTTACGGTATCCACGCATGCAATCTTTAGCAGAATTAAACTCACGCTGAAGATTTTCTCACGCCCTCCAATGTTTTCCACGCATAGACACAGGAATGTCCACGGATCTTCTCGCTCACGAATCTTTCTGCGAGTAGTTCGCACCCCACGTTCACGGATCTTCTATCTGGATTCAAGGAGCGAGTTCCCAGCCGAGACTTGAAGCTGTCGCTGCAAGAAGCAATCGCTAATTCTTCCTCTGCAATACGATATTCACCGAGCGAGTTCCCAGCCGAGACTTGAAGTTGTCGCTGCAAGATGCAATCGTCAATTCTTCCTCTGCAATACGATATTCAATGAGCAGTTCGCACCCCACGTTCACTTGGCTGCTGGAATTTTTCAGAAATTCTATGCGTGAAGTTCGCACTCCACATTCACTCCGGCTGCGGGAATTTCCCAAAAATTCTTTGCGTGAAGGACGAGTAGTATTCCCCCACACCCTTGCAGAGGAGAGACCTGCGAACGTCTACAATTTTCGCACCTCACTACCGCGGCTCTCACTCTCGTGGCTGTTACTCCCGTGGCTCTGACACCATGATAGAATACGCAAAGTAGAAAGAATATTTACAAGTAGAAAGTGAAATGGCTTGATTCTTCGACCGTCTAACTATTCACACGAATGTATAGTTTTACAATGGTTTACAGTCATGCGTAAAAGCATGCAAACTCAACTAAAGCGGAGCTCAAACTTGGTAAAAGAAGAAAAGCTCAAACTTGCATGTATAGTGAGTAATTACTATTTCTAACACAAACGATATTGTCCTTACTCACATGTCATGGATTTTTTTTTATTATAGGCAATGGTTTAATTATAATATTTTCCTCGCCGTGTAACATAATAGGAAGATACAACCTCTTACATTGTGTTAAGCAAACAATATGTTTTTCTGTAGATACCCCCTCTTCTCCCGGTTCCCCTCTCTATAAAGACACCAGCCCGACTGAATCAAGGTTTAGCTTTTATTGTTTTGTTTATGAATTATGAAACCTTAATCTTAATATGCAATAATGTAGAGTATAATAAAATTGCATGAATGTGGAGCATAATAATAAACCCAGAGGGGTCCATAGGGGTGTAGATCGATTGGCAAGTGCTGTGTAAATGGAAGGAAATATGTAAAAAAAGGTCTCAAGGTCGATTCTCACCCCGATTTATCTGGAGAACATGCTTGCGGGCTGTGCATTCCTCCCTAGGGGTTATAAGGCAGCCGACAAGATTCAACCCCGTGTCACGCGAATACGATACTGCTTTAAACCCTCTGATTTAACTACTTTTATATTTTGAGCAAAACTAAATAGAAATCTAAGCACATGGTTTATTCTCTTTAGAATCAGATTACGAAAATCTTTGCCTCAACTAATTATACTTGGAGTTTGGGAAGGCTTAGAAGTAGAATGTGAGGATCCTTTCAATGATTGCAATTGTAAACTAGTTTTATTAGTTTTATGGTTGGAATTTTGGAAAGTTTAGTTTTGATTGCAATGGTTGCAGGAATCAAGGTTTAGTTTTTATTGTTGATGAATTATGAAACCCTAACCCTAATACACACATGAATGTGGAGCATAGAAAAACTGCATGAATGTGGAGCATAATAATAAACCATGAGACTTCTTAACTACTTTTATATTTAGTGCATAACTCGGAGACTCCTTAACTACTTTTATATTTTGGGCATAATAATAAACCCTTAGATTCAACTACTTTTATATTTTGGGCAAAACTAAGAAGAAACCTAAGCATATGGTTTATTCTCTTTAGAAGCAGATTATGAAAATCTTTGCTTCAATTAATTATACTTGGATTTTGGGAAGGTTTAGAAGTAGAATGTGAGTATCTTTGGTTTTAATGATTGGAGGTAAACTAGTTTCATTAGTTTCGTGGTTGGAATTTTGGAAAGTTTAGTTTTAATGGCAATGTTTGGCATGAATCAAGGTTTAGCTTTTATTGTTAATGAATTATGAAACCCTAACCCTAATAAGCAGGAATGTAGAGCATAAAACTGCATGAATGTAGAGTATAATAAAAATGCATGAATGTGAAGCATAATAATAAATCCCTAGACTCCTTAACTACTTTTATATTTCATGCATAACAGAGAGACTCCTTAACTATTTTAATATTTTTTTCCATAATAATGAACTCTCATATTCAACTACTTTTATCTTTTGGGAAAAACTAAGCAAAAAACTAGCACATTGTTTATTCTCTTTAGAGGAAAATTATGAAAATCTTTGCTTCAACTAATTATACTTGGAGTTTGAGAAGGCTTAGAAGTAGAATGTGAGTATGCTTGGTTTCAAGGCTAAACTAGTTTTATTAATTTTATGGTTGGAATTTTGAAAAGTTTAATTTTGATTGCAATGGTAGGTAGGAATAAGGTTTAATTTTTATTCTTGATGAATTATGAAACCCTAACCCTAATACTAAGGAAATTAGAGCATAAAACTGCATGAATGTGGATCATAATAAAAATGCATGAAAGTGGAGCATAACAATAAACAAGGAGAGTCCTTAACTACTTTTATATTCGTGCATAACCTAGACACTCCTTAATTACTTTTATATTTTGGGCATAATAATAAACCCTTAGATTCAATTACTTTTATATTTTGGGCAAAATTAAGCAGAAACCTAAGAACATGGTTTATTCTCTTTAAAAACATATTATGAAAATCTTTCCTTCAACTAATTATACTTAGAGTTTGGGAAGAATTAGAAGTAGAATGTGAGTATCCTTGGTTTCAATGATTGCAAGGGTAAACTAGTTTCATTAGTTTCATGGTTGGAATTTTGGATTACTAAGTATTTTAAGAGCTCATTCCCTCACCAACTACTCTACACAAATGGGACAAGTTAAAAGATATCTTGATAAGTACCTTAAGAGCTCACTCCCTCACCAACTACTCTACACCAATGGAACAAATTAAAAAATACCTTAATAATACTATAATGATCAAGTTAAATGACATCTTGATAAAAACTATATAACTTAATATTAAAAATTAAAATTAATAATGAATATTTTAATATTAAAAATTAATATTAATAATGAGTATTTAAAAAAAAAACCTTAAGGAGATATAGACATGCACAATGGTTCCTTTTGTCTTTTGTCCTACAATATACAATAGAATATAGCACTTGTATGTGTGATGTGTTGATTATACATTATATAGGTGTACATAGATCTTTATAAATTACAGACAATAGCATAGTATTATAGATTTATTTTTTTTAGTTTTAAAAAGTGAAAAATAGTGTTATTATTGTATTTAAATTTAAGGAGATAAATCCAAAAAAATAAGATAAAATTATATCCAGTAAACTTTAAATCATTGAACGAGAGATAATTGTCCGTCCACCAAATTTTAAAAGGAAATCCAACTAGCACAGCCGCAAACTTTTGCGGTTGGTGAACGCCCAAAAGTTTTGTCGGACTCAGAAAAGAAAATTGTGACTGGTGAAAGTCTTAAATTTTTTTATTGGTCTAAAAAATGAAACATTAATTATTGAGAACTAGAAAATCAAAAGTTAATTATTTAGAGGTGGTAATCTTCTAGTCACCATAGTAAATTTTAAATATAATTAAGTAAAAGTAAAAAAATAAACATGTAAACTGATGTCTTTATAATAGTAAGGAAGATAGTGGTTGAAATCACAACCATTGATTTATTGGGACGATTAAAAATATTCCATCAATATTTAATCTTGTTCATACAAAACTGATTAAACACTAAAAACCTTTTAAATGTGCCCATTGTCAATAGGTGTAGGCCTTTAAACGTAATAAAGACACCATTTTCCACCTTTTAAAAGTTTCTTTCTTATTCTTGTCGAAGTAACTACAAACACGTGTATTTGTATTCTTGGTGCGTCAGCACTAAATGTGCCCTGTCTTGGTCGTTTTTGTCCCTTCGCAGATGTACTGTCCATCGATGAGATTTATGCATCTCTGGAAAATCTTGTTCGGAACTCCGCCAATACGCAAGATTTTTTGAACAGAGAAAGTATCAATTTAATGTTCCCCGCAGAGCTTATTTATTTAAAACCAATTCACTTGCCAGGAGTAAATAAAGCTCAGCGTCTGCTAATACATCCCTTCTCGCTAATAAAATCTCCACGCAATTTAAGTCACAGAACCCGAGAGGCGACGAATACTTCGTTCAAACATGCCACTGCGATTTGGCAATGACTCCCAAATCACGATTCCGCGGTGCTCTTTCCTTCGTTTCACTTCAAGGTTTTCAATTGACACGACATAGATATACAAATCTAATAGAAATTGTGACCCTTAGGAATGATTCTTCTTGACAGCCCTTCCTCACTCTCCATATATATTAAACTCATTTTCTCTTAAAAACAAACTTGCTAATCCGAATTTATTCTATATTTGAATGTCAATCTAAACCGCTTAATTATAACCCGCTCTTACTCAATGCAAGACTGAAAGAGGCTCATTTTCCTGTAGATTATTCAAAGCACGTGGGTGTTTTGTGGCCAAAAACATGTGCATTGCCTTTTGGTTGTTGGTCTTACATGACCCCTCTTATAAATAGAGCGCAATACTAAATGGTAGTGATCAACAAGGCTCCTCAATGGCACGCAAGTAAACAGAAAAATAAAATATTAGCTTAGCCAGCATCCCCTTCAGGAGTACCTTTTTCTTCACGTTAAACCGAAACAACATGGCAATCTCCTCCACCTTAGACGTGAACCTCTAGTTCACGACCTTCTCGTTCAATAGCCTCCACAGATAATATCAAATGCGTCACCGAAGTAGCAACGACCATGTCAATGAACAGCCAACACAGATTGAATCACAACACCGGCGATTCAACTTAGTCAGGACAGCCGTGAAGGAGTTGGTTGACGCCCATTCTTGAAAATCTAATTAGGATAACAACCATTCATTAGATTATTATATTTGCAATTATTAATAACTAGCACAGCCGCAAAGTGGCTGAAAATTATCTGGACGGATAACTCTGGTGAATTTGATTGAAACATACATAGAGTTGAGGAAATTCAAAAGTTAATCTGGTATCCAAAGGTTAATCAGTTAAATATGGCAATCATACGGTGGTACAATAATTTCTTAATATGATTAGATAAATGTAATAACTTATCTCTTCTCTTTTCACTTATATTTCCCAACGTTTTTGAACAATTTTGTGTGCGTCTACTTGTCTCTGACACTGAAACATGGAATCCAGCAGTAACATTGTTCAACGGAAGATCGATGAGAATATTTGGGTTATTCAAATGAAGGAAGGTCTGGATATACTACAAAAAGCAGTGGAGGAGAAGTTCTGTGCATCCGTGTTTAATGTTCCCAAAGAGTTATTGACACTGAAGCCGGAAGCGTACATTCCCCAAACCGTTTCTATCGGCCCTTACCACCACTGGAAATCTGAGTTCTATGAGATGGAGCGCTACAAACTTGCAGCTGTTCGCAGATTTGAGAAAAGAATCAACAAACAAGGCAAGTTTCAGGCCGTGGTTGTGGAGGAGTTTAAGACTGGCAAATCCGGAGCTGTTATCACAAGTTCATCGATTATAAGGAAGAAACCTTGGCATGGCTCATGTCTCTGGACGCCGCCTTCCTTCTTGAATGTTTGCAGTTTTATGTGAGACGCGCCAACAAAACGCTGGACACGGACTTCAGGCGACTGGGACGAGTCTTAGATCTGAGTGGCACTAGCGCTGCCCACACCTCTATGTCAGAGATCTGATGATGCTGGAAAATCAACTGCAGCTCTTTCTATTGCAAAAGTTTTTGGAATTGCAGATGGGTTCTAAAGTCAAGGCAGATGAGAGACTCTCCAGGCTACTAAGGCTTGTTTGCCAAGAATTTTCTCCTTTCACCTTCAACTTGCCCAACAACTCAAATCTCTATATAAACGAGGGAGGGCGCGTCCTAGAGGTGCTGTACTACGCCATCGTCCCTAGTATTTCTAACAATCAGAATCCAAATCCAAGTGATGAAGAAAATGTTGGACTAACCGCCGCACCTCTTGTGAAATAGGGGTGTTGGACTAATCGCTGCACCGTCATGTTGGGAATATGGGATTAACCACCCACTCAAGGTGATATTACTGATTTGGAATTTTTTTAGTGTAATGGCAAATTTTAATACGGTATCAGAGTTTTGGCCCGAATTCAATTCCCTCAATTTATTTTGAAGAGGGATATTGGACTAACTACTGCACCTCTCATAAGTAATCTTACTGATTTGGAAGTTTACTAACAACTGCAAATTTTGGATTTTGGTGTAATGGCAAATCTTAACAAAAAAAACAGTCTTCTGATACCGTAGAGATTTCATCCATTAAACAGGCCTTCGGTACTTTGCTATGGAAGGCTCTCTCCTTTCTAAACACTCGCCCTCTTCGATTTCTCACGGAGTTGCATCAGCGAGCGGTGAACCTAAGACCCTTGACACATCTTGTCAAAAAGGATACCATCAAATCTGAGATGGACGATCGAGAGGGAGGCGAGGAAGGGAAGGGAAGGGCGGGGCGAAGAATCCTTCGTGAAGATCATACCGCCCAGGCGAGACGAACTGGCTATTCCATCAGTGGCAGATTTACACTCTGTGGGAGTCAAATTTGTCCCGACCGATGGTGACCTCACCACAATACAATTTGATAAGAAGACTGCCACGCTTTACCTCCCCAGAGTAAAATTGGATTCCAACACGGAGGTAATGTTGAGAAATCTGGTGGCATTTGAAGCTTCAGCAGCGCCCGGTCCGCTGGTTTTCACACGGTACACCGATTTCATGAACGGGATAATCGACCGCGAAGAAGATGTAAAAGATTGTTGACAGAGAACGGAATTATCTCCAACTACCTACAAGGCGACGGGGAGGTTGCGAGCCTCTGGAACAGCATGGGTAAGTGCGTTCATGTCACAAAAGTTGAATTTCTAGACAAGGTGATCGACGATGTTAATACATATTATAACAAAAAATGGAAAGTTCTCGTGGTCAAGTTTGTGAAGAAACACATATTCGGCTCGTGGCAATTCCTAACTCTGGTAGCTGCAATTATACTTTTGGCCCTTTCTTGCTTGCGGGCCTTCTGCTCTGTCTATGATTGCAAAAACTGGTTAAACCAAGCCAATCTCTTCGAAGACTGCGCACGAGAAAAATAGAGGTACATGCCAGAATAGAATGGGTTGTGTTGGGATTTGGTGATAAGTTGAGAATTAGAATTTGCAAGTCTGTTGTAATTTTTATAATCTAAATAATAAGACAATTGACTTCTATGTTTAATGGATGTAACTCAACTTTTGGATGAACTACTAATGTGTTATGTATGTGATGGTTAATTATTACGCCGAAAGGCGTATACCTATTGACAATGGGCACATTTAATAGGGTTTTAGTGTTTAATCAGTTTTGTATGGACAAGATTAAATATTGATGGAATATTCTTAATTGTCCCAATAAATCAATGGTTGAGATTTCAACCACTAACTTACTCACTATTATAAAGACATCAGTTTACATGTTTATTTTTTTACTTTTACTTGATCATATTTAAAATTTACTATGGTGGCTAGCTGATTGCCACGTTTGAGTGATTAACACCAATTAAAATTTTGTTACAAAATAGAGCGTTTCATTTTTTGAACCACGTTTAATTACCAGGTAATTTAGCCACTTTTTTTACATACAATCCACCTCTCAGCCGTTTCTGTTCCCGTCCGTTCATATTTCCAAAAGTTTAAAGAATAACATTAACACGTTTACTGTACCGCAGCGTTTAAAAAATGTTTGTAAGAACAACAAATGCACTGATATATATATAGAGAAACAATTCGATCGAGAGTCAATGCCTGGTGCATTCATTCGGGGCCTTAAAAAAACAAAAAGCCACCAAGCATCAGGCATGGCATTTGACGAAATGTCAGCGTTTATTGTTTTTACAATAGATCATTTTGACCTTCCCTCCTCTCGAAGGGTGCAACATCTTATTACTCAGACTTACCCTCGTGCAAAAATACTGAAATCGCTACGGTTGTGGAACTGGAAAAAGAACAGTGTGTAGATCTCCTCACTCCAAGTGTATAGTCCAAATGCATCCAGACATGCGAACTCGCCGCACTCAAGTGTATCGAGAGGTTTTTTATATTGTGTGCATAACCGTGGACAAATTAAGTTGGTAAATAAAGTAAAGATATAAGGTAGAAGGGTGAAGGGTGGAGGAATTAAAGTAAAGGGGAATTTTTTATTAAAAAGTGTTTTAATTAAAAGGTGATTTTTTTTTAGTAAAAAGTTTTTTATTAAATTTTGTGAATTTATTTTTCTATATTATTTTTTAAAGTTTTGGTTATTATAAGTAGTGATTTGGGTATTAAGAGATATTTTGTGTTGGTTAAGATATAGAGTTTGAATGATGAATGGGAAGATCTGGATGCAAAAGCTCTTAGTATTATTCGTTTATGTTTGAAGGATGTTTAATATCGTAGGAGAGCATACAACATCAGGTTTATGGAGCAAGTTGGGAAGTCTATATATGACGAAGTCCTTGACCAGCAAAATCTATTGGAAAAGACATTTGTATAGTTTGCAGATGCAATAAGGTACAAAAGTTGTTGACCATTTAAATACCTTCAATATCTTTATAGTTTTGTACAGATGTAAGAAGGTACATAAGTTGTTGACCATTTAAATACCTTCAATATCTTTATGGTTCAATTAACTACTATGAAAATAAGATTTTCTCACATTAATGGAGAGTTCAATCAACTAACAGATGGTTTATTAAAGCAAGCTCTTCTCCTTCATGAAGACATATTAGTTGAACTAAACTACTAGGGACTCCTTCAATTTGAGTTGGATAAAGTAGGTTTTAGTTCTATATATGTACTTATTTTGTAACATATATATTAATATTGAATGTAATAACTTGAAAAACAAAAAAAATTATTTTATTATTTTTTATGATTATTTTTAAATATAAAAGATATTTATTTTTTTATTAAATAAAAGATTTGTTTTKTMCTAACTTTTAAAAACAAATCATTTAAAATAATTTACTAAYTTCTTTCTTCYATCTTTATTYAAATAATWTACTAACTTCTTTCTTCYATCTTTATTATAATATKAATAGATCATAAATTAAATTCATAAATGTTATATTACTATTTATGTTAAAAGTTTCTTCAACTTGTATAGATCATATATTAAATCCATAAATATTAAATAATGTCATTTATATTAAAAAATTGTTGAATTATAATAAATTTTTTATTTTTATAAATCCATTTTCAATCATTTATTTAAAATAAATATGAATAGATCTAAATCAAATTCATAAATGTTATATTACTATTCATGTTCAAAGTTTCTTCTTATTTATTATAATATGGATAGATCATATATTAAATCCATAAATATTATATATTTCCATTTATATTAAAAGTTTTTTGGATTATAGTTAAATTTTTATCTTTACAAACCCTTTTTTCAATAGATTATTTAATATTTTTTTATTTTAGATGAATTTATTTATATTTTTGTCTTTTCTTATTTTAATAAATTGGATCTCCATTTTTTTTCTTATATTATTTTACTTTTTAAATATATGTAATTCATAAAAAAAATTATATTATTTATTTAATATTATATTATTTATATACCATATTTTTATTTTTTTAGGTTATTGGACTAGAGTTTTATTGATCTAGCAAAATAGCATACAAACATAAAGTTTTTGTTGTTAGCTTGTCACTAAGGAAACCAAATCAGTAGTAAAGGTAGAGTTTTTTAGTCCAAAGTATATGGCCAATATTTATAAACAAAGTCTTAAGGTCTAGAAAATTTAAAAAAAAAAAACACCTTATAGAGAATTTGCTACTGGCCCTTGGCCCATATCTTCTTTGATAATTCATTACAAACATTAAGAAAAAATAAGTTTAAGTGACCCGTGGGCATCACTGACCGATCTTCAGTCTGTTCTGGGGCTGAAATTGTTGTATTTCTCGGGGTTAAAGCTATCACCACCATGCTTGACTAGGGCAGGTAGGTTAGGACTTCGTGCATCATCAAGTGAAGCCCATCCAACTACAATTGCATTGTATTCTGATCCTCCTCCCTCTTCTGAAGCATTTGGCCTGAGAATTTTTTTATATGCCAATAAAGATGCATTGTCTTACAGTACTTTGTATCTGGTGCCCAAGTCATCCCCACGTCTAAAATCCAACGAATTGTGGCTTTTTCCACCTCCTGCTCCGTATTCATAGTTATCTCCTTGTGGACTACTACTTCTGCTTCTTCCACATGGTCTTGGAAATGTGGAGGAATGGAGAGTGAGTTGCGTTAAAGGCTTCACATTGAACCCTTGAAGACAGGGCTTTGATATCTGGTTGGTGGGTTGAAGACCCTAGACCGAATGTACTCCTTGATGATAGCCTCGTGGATACCCCTCCCTTAGAGCCATTGTTTCCCAAACACCCAAACGAAGTCTATGCCTAACAAGCACAATCTGTGGGAGGGTCTTGGCCCCCCCTTTTGGCTAAAAGTCCTTATAATTCTCCACTGCACTCCTCTGATGGAGTTGTGGTGCAGACTCCCGACCCTCAGGCCAAGGTCCATGCAGGATCATTTTAAATCTGCCCTTGAGTCAAATTGACTGTTCGATTCCTCACAAGAAATCCCACACACACAACAGTTTTTTCCACAGGTCCTTATAGGTATGCCCACGTGATCAAACACAAGGCATCAACCCAAATCTCCTGACCAACAATACGTGATCGGGGCTTTTCTTTTCCTTTCGAGATTTCGGATTTCACGATTTCGCGAATCTTGTTGTCGAGTTTCTGACTCTTCAACCCTCCGAAACCCGAATTGTCGATTGTCGAAATCCTTGGCCACATGCTCCTCCATGGTTGTGTCGCGTTTCACGACTTCTGAAATTTTGGTGCAAAGATCCCCAACACTTGTCTTCGAAACTGCTGAAATGTCGAACCCCGATGTGTTCAGCAAAGGTCGACTCCCTAACAAAAATTTTCGTCAATTCAGAGTATCGGACTTCGCGACTTCTCGAATACGGATACAGGTCTCCCGGCTTTCCAACCCCCGAAACCCCGAAAAAGTCAATGAAGTTTTGACCTCGACTGTGGTAGCGAGTACACCACCTATCTTCTCTGTTGTCCTCTATCTCTAATGCAAATTCTTGCCACCTGTTCACTCGAGCTTTCCGACTTCGAGACTTGAACAACCCTCCGATAGGCATTCCTCTATCACTTCAAAACCTCGAACTCCGAAATGGCACCTTTATGGGATCAATGGCTATAAGCCTCACTTGATATGATGGTCTACGTTATTTTCGACTTCCGGGTATCGGGAGTTCGTAACTCTCGATCCCAAAACGCTGCCTCCTCTGCTTTCTGACACCTAAAGTGATGAAATCCTAAAATTCCACACCGATATCCTATCGCGACTCGCGACTTTGGGATTTTCGTTCCACTTTGTCCGACTCCTTGTCGTCAGGATCCCCGAAATGCCGAATTCTAAAATTCTAAAGTGTCGAAATTTCTACACCTCGTCTTCCCACATGATGATCCAATTCACGATTCAGAAGTTCGAGTGACCAAGGGATTTGGCTTGCACTCCGAACTTACAAACCCCGATTTGTCGAAATGATCTTGACGACTCGACGATCATGAACAACAATTGACGTTGAATCTCGAAACCAACGTAATGGATTCGTCTAACCCTTATCCACCCTGCAAATCCTCTGGATCCTATGGTCCTTGCGACTTCGAGAGTTCTCCATGGAGAACTTCAACCATTTGATTCCTTCCTTTGAATCTCTGCGAAACAGCCTGATGTTCTTACACTTGAACTTACTTCTGCGAGGTGACTTCAACCTCGTCTCCCTTTGAATACTTCAAAGGTGCTAACCCTCCTGAGCTTTCTTTTGCAACTCAAGCCTCGAAAAGGACTCCTGTACACACTCTTTTCGGTAATCTTTCAAATACTTTTGTGTATTTGATTCTTGACTCTGTGCACTCTCTACAACAACAGTCCTTCACTCTTCAACCTTAGTTGATGAATTCTAAGGTTTCAACTAGCCTATGCACACCTTGCATGGCTTCTGTGCTTCACTTGCACTTCTGTTGGAATGAGAACAATGGTATCCCTCCTGAGCTTTTTGAGATAAAACTCAGAACTTCGTCAACGCACACCTTGCAGACGTTTCACTGCACTCCTTGCAGGAACTTCTCTCAGGAAGAGAAACAATTGAAACTCATTCTCTTTCTCTCTCAGAATTCATACATTCAACACAACATAACAACAAATGCATAACATAGAGAATAAAACAACTGTAAGCATACTATTCAGCAAATGTAAACAATAGGCATCATAACACCATGACAATTTGAGTCAAAGCTTCATATATTAACTCAAGCTCCTATACATGGGTTCTTCTCTACAACACTCTGCTACAACTTTCTTCTTCTATTCTGTGCTAATGATACAACAATACAATGATACAAGGGTGAGGGTGTCTATATTCGTTTTCCCTCCTACTCTTTAAACTGTCTAATCTATTAATTCAAACCTACCTACTTTCATTAACTGGGATTAAATGCCTTTTACATTGATAGATGAGAGAAAATCGCTCATGACCTGTTTACAACCTCTAGATAAAAATGCAAGTGCGCCTCCTAGCTATTACATTAATATCCGCTCCTTTAAACTTTCAAAGCATTTCAAAATGTGAAAAATGTGTGTTGCACTTTCTAGTTGTGTTCCGCCTTCATGCTCGCTTAGTTGCTTACGATGCTCCTGCATCATATTCCCTCTCTTGAAATTTTTCATGAACTCTTGTTCATGAGCTCTTGCACGGTCTATCCATGCTTCTGAATTTCTACTTCATTCTCCCAACTGGCATCTTCAACTGGATGTCCTTTCCATTTGACCAAGTATTCAAAATACACTTTCCTCCTGGTCTTCTTGCTGACTCTCTTGTCAATTATGCTTTCCATCTGTGGCTTTTCGACTACAGGCATTTGTTTTGTCCATTGAACTTCTTTCTGTTCTGTTTCTACTCTTGCTTCTTTAGCTCTGTAAGGGTACAAATCCGCAACATTGAATATCGGTGAAATTCCAACCCCATCGGGTAATTCAATCTCATATGCGTTTGCCCCAAATTTCATTATGACCCTGCATGGTCCAATCTTTTTCATCTTCAGTTTATTATATGTTCCCCTTGGGAACCTCTTCTTCCTCAGATGTGTAAGAATCAGATCACCAACTTCAAATTTAAGTTCTCGCCTATGTTGATCTGCTCTCCACTTGTATTCCTGACTTGAACTTTGCAATCGCTCCTTGCTTTGACTATGAAGCTCCTTCATTGCTTTCGCAAAGTCCTCTGCACTAACACTTCTGAATTCAGCTTGTTATGAATCTTTCAATTCAGAAACTCCCCTCGGTTGCATTCCATATACAATCTGGAATGGACTCTGCCCCGTTCTTCTATTGAGTGAATCATTATAAGCAAATTCTGCCTATGGCAGAATGTGATCCCATTGACTGTGGTGTTCAATCACTAAGCTCCTCAATAAATCTCCCAAGCTTTTGTTCACAACTTCTGTCTACCCATCCGTTTGAGGATGATATGCTAAGCTAAAAGACAAACTTGTCCCCAGCTTCTTCCATAAGGTCCTTCATAAATGTCCTACGAACTTGTTATCCCGATCATAAACAATACTCCTTGGAAAGCTGTGAAGTCTAACAACTTCCTTGAAAAACAGGTTCGTAATAAGAGTTGTGTCATTGGTTTTCTGGCATGGTATGAAATGTGTCATTTTTGAGAATCTGTCCACTACCACAAAGATTGAATTATACCCTCTTTCTGTCCTTGGTAGTCCCAATATGAAATCCATGCTCACTGCATCCCACAGTCTCTCAGGTATGGGTAATGGCTGGTATAACCCGGTGTTCTGCCTTTTCCCTTTTGTGTGCTTACAAATCCTGCATCTGTCCACTAATTTCTTAACATCTGTCCTCATCCCTGGCCAAAAATATGAGCCATTCAATTTTGAGAACGTCTTGTCATGACCGAAGTGTCCGACCAGTCCTCCACTATGTTTTTCTTTCAAAAGGTTCTCCCTCATGGAACATTTTGGAATACATAGCTGATTGCCCTTGAATAATAATCCATCCTGGATCATGTATTCAATCCATTAGCTTCTATCCCTAAGAATTGGATCCTCAGATACCTCATTTGCCTCCTTAAAATCTGGGTCATCCCTATACATTTCTTTGAGGTTATCAAAACCCAAAGTTTTGACTTTGAATTACTGCATAAGCAAACATTTCCTGCTCAAAGCATCATCAACTTTGTTAGCAGTTCTAGAAATATGCTTAGTTACAAAAGTAAAATTCTACATGAATTCAACCCCTTTAACATGTTTTTGGTTCAACTTCTCCTGTTGAGTCACAAATTGTAAAGTGTGATTATCAATGTACAAAACAAACTCTTTAGGAACCAAATAATGTCTCAATTTCTTCAATGCTTGTATGACTGCATAAAATTCTTTGTCATATGTTGAGTACTTGATCTTCGCTTCATTCAGTTTTTCACTGAAGTATGCGATCGACCTGTCATCTTGGCTCAAGATCGCTCCAATTGAAAATCCACTTGCATCACACTTGACCTGGAATGTCTTGCTAAAATCCGGCAAAACCAAAATTGGTTGCTCCGTGGTCTTCTTCTTCAGCAGATTGAAACTCTTCTCTGCTTCCTCTATTCAGTGAAAATATTTATGTCTTTTCTTCACCATATCAATCATTGGTGCACTAGTTCTACTGAAATTTCGAATGAATTTTCTGTAGAAACTTGCCAAACCATGGAAGCTTCGAACTTCAAACACACTCTTCGATGATGGCCAATTCTTAATTACATCTACCTTTTTCGGATCCATCTTCAACTCATTTGTTGAGATAAAAAAACCCAAATAAATGAGTTATGTCCTCATAATGATGATTTCTTCATATTTATCAGCAATTTCTCTTGCTGTAACCTCCTCATCACTATAGCTAAATGCTTTAAATGTTCTTCTTCTGTCTTGCTGAAAATTAATGTATCGTCAAGATATACAATGACGAATTTCCCAATAAAATCCTTCAGGACTTCATTCATTAATCTCATGAAAGTACTAGTCTCATTCATTAAGACAAATGGCATGACAAGCCATTCATATAGCCCTTCATTCGTCTTGAATGATGTCTTCCATTCATTACCCTCTCTCATGCGAATTTTATGATATCCGCTTTTCAAATCAATCTTTGAAAAACATCTTGCTCCACTCAAGCAATCCATCAAGTCGTCCATCGTCGGTAGCGGAAATCTGTATCTGATGGTAATCTTATTGATAGCCCTTGAGTCGGTACACATTCTCTATCCTCCATCTTTCTTTGGGTTGAGCACTGTCGGAACAACGCATGTACTCAAGCTTTCTTGAATCAATCCTTTGTCCATTAATTCCTGGACTTGTCTCTTGACTTCTTCATTCTCTTGTGGCGTTAACCTGTACGCGGCTTTGTTTGGTAAACTGGCTCTGAGTATAAGATCAACATGATGTCTTATAATCCTAATAGGTGGCAACGAACAAGGTAGTTCGTCCACTACTATATCAACAAACTCTTCCAACAACTCCTGGATTTCTTCCGGTAAATAATCTAACCTGGTACTAGTCAAAAAAAAATTAGACTTCTTGACCATAATAAATTGCGTATCTTCCTTCTTCTTAACCTCATCAAGAATTTCTTTCCCACTCATGAGAAGTACAGTGTTGCTTGTCTCTGTTTTCACCTCTTTATCTTTAATTGGTAGCAACATGTGTGTCCTCCCATTTTTCTCCAGGGTGTATGTGTTCTTTCTCCCATCATGAATCACATTCCTGTCATATTGCCACGGTCTACCCAACAATAGATGACAAACATCCATGGGAATGACATCACATAATATTTCATCCTTATAGCCTCCTATTTTAAATTCAACTAAACATTATTTAGTGACATTTACCTGATGTCCTTTTTGTAGCCATGAAACTCTGTATGGGCTTGGATGTACAACGGTCTCCATCTCCATCTTTTCTACCATCTCTGTAGATACGAGATTTTATGTGCTACCGCTATCCACTATGACTTTTCATACTCTGTCTTTAGTTTTGCAAGCAGTCCAAAACAAACTGTTTCTTTGGGCTGGGTTCTCTACCTCCTTCTCTGGCTTCAGGAGAACTTTCCTCATCATCAAGGATCTTCCTCACTCAGCATCTTCTGCCTCAAAATTCCGTCCTTGAGCTTCGGCAATGTGAGTTTCACCACCATCTTTCTTCTTATTTGGACACTCATAGGATTTATGTCCGATCTTTCCACAGACAAAGCATTTCACTTCACCACCTCTGCCTCTTCCTCGTCCTTGGGTTCGAGGAAAAGTATTTCTATCAACATACTACCCTGTTTGTGAGCTTCCTCCTCTCTCATGTTGAGTTTGAGGTTTCTTCCCCTCTTCTTTAGATTTCTGAGTTCTGTCTTGGGCAATTGTTTTTCCTCTGGATTGACTTCTACCTCAGCCTCTTTGACCTTGTTTTTGGCTCAGCTTCTCTTCATCTTTCAGAGCCATCTGATAAGCATCCTCTACATTACTAAGGGTCATCATGCTCATCTCATATTGAATGTCATATCTCAGACCATTCATGTACCTGGCAACTTTTTCATCATCGCTTTCCCAATGACTTGCCCTGATGTTTATCTTGTAGAATTATTTAGTGTATTCTTTCACTGAACCCAACTTCTATCTCAAATTATGCATCCTCTAAAACAGAGTGATTTGATAATCCTTGGGTATGAATTTGGCTTTCATCTTCGCAACCATTCTATCCCAACTTTTGATTTTCTGCTTGCCTTTGTAGCATCTATCAGCCTGCAATTCATCCCACCATAGCGTTGTGTGCCTTTTAAGTCTAATGACGACATGTTTGACCTTCTTGTCTTCCTCGATATCCTCATAGTTAAAGTATTTATTTAGAGCTCTAATCCAATCTAGAAGCTCTTCAACATCCAAGTTTGCCTCATACATGAGAATCTCCATCTTTTCTCTGGCACCTATCCTAGCAACAACCCTGACTAGGCGTTCATCCGCAGCATCTTCGACTGCAACCTCTTCTTCTTCTTGTCCAGCTTAATTTTCACTTTCAGCCTCGATGATATCTCCAACGTCAATTGTGCACCTCTGTGCTGTCTCCATGGCATCAATTCTGGCATGTAACTGGCGCATTTCCCTTTCCACTGCTGGATCAGGCATCGCCACTGGCCTGTCTATTCTTCTCAGTGACATGGTTGTAAAATGTTCCCCTGTCCTCTCTGCTACAAAAAGCAAAGACTTGTTCTGCAGCTATGATACCAAACTGATGCATATCAGAGTGCTCCTTTTCCTTCTTCTTCCTTCGTCTGCAATATACAAACAAAGTCAAGCTGTGATACCACAATTGGTGCAGACCCCCGACCCTCGGGCCAAGGTACACGCAGGATTGTTCTAAATCTGCCCCTGAGTCAAATTGACTCTTCAATTCCTCAAAGGAAATCCCACACACACAATAGTGTTTTCCATAGGTCCTTATAGGTATGCCCATGTGATCAAACACAAGGCATCAACCCAAATCTCCTGACCAACAATACATGATCAGGGCTTTTCTTTTCCTTTCGGGATTTTGGATTTCGCGATTTTGCAAATCCTGTTATTGAGTTTTTGACTCTTCAACCCTCCAAAACCCGAAATGTTGATTGCCGAAATCATTGGCCACATCCTCCTCCACGGTTATGTTGCGTTTTGCAACTTTGGGAATTATGATGCAAAGATCCCCGACGCTTGTCTTCGAAACTATCGAAATGTCGAACCCTGATGCATTCAGCAAAGGCTGGCTCCCCAATGAAACTTTTCACCGATTCAGAGTATCGGACTTCGTGACTTCGCGAATCCAGATACAGGTCTTTCGGCTTTCCAACCTCCAAAACCCCAAAACAGGTAACGAAGTTTTGACTCCGACTGTGGTAGCGAGTACGCCACCTGTCTTCTCCGTTGTCCTCTATCTCCGACGTGGATTCTTGCCACCTGTTCACTTGAGATTTCCAGCTTTGAGACTTGAACAACCCTTCGACAGGCATTCCTCTATCACTTCAAAACCTCGAACTTTGAAATGGAACCTTTACGGGATCAATGGCTATAAGCCTCACTCGATCCAACAGTCTTCGTTATTTCGGATTTTCGGGTATCGGGAATTCAGAACTCTCGATCCCAAAACGTTGCCTCCTTTTCTTTTCGACACTCGAAGTGTCGAAATCCCAAAATTCCACACCGATATCCTGTCGTGACTCGCAACTTCAAGATTTTCGTTCCACTGTGCCTGACTCCTTGTCGTCAAGATCTCGAAATGCCGAATTCTGAAATTTCGAAGTGCCGAAATTTCTACACCTTGTCTTCCCACATGATGATCCAATTCGCAATTCGAAAGTTCAAGTGACCAAGGGATTTGGCTTACACTCCGAACTTACAAACCCTAATTTGCTGAAATGATCTTGATGGCTCGATGGTCACGATCAACGGTTGACATTGAATCTAGAAACCAACATAATGGATTCTTCCAACCCTTATCCACCTTGCAACTCTTCTGGATCCTACGATCCTTGCGACTTCGCGAGTTCTCCACGGAGAACTTCAACCGTTCGATTCCTTCCTATGAATCTCTGCGAAACAACCCAGTGTTCTTACACTAGAACTTACTTCTGCGAGGTGACTTCAACTCCGTCTCACTTTGAATACTTCAAAGGTGCTAACCCTCCTAGGCTTTCTCTTGCAACTCAAGCCTAGAAAAGGACTCCTGTACGCACTCTATGCGGCAATCTTTCAAATACTTCTGTCTATTTGATTCTCAACTCTCTGCACTCTATGCAACAGTAGTCCTTCACTCTTCAACCTTAGTTGATGAATTCTAAGGATTCAACTAGCCTGTCCACACCTTGGACGACTTCTGTGCTTCACCTGCACTTCTACTGGAATGAGAACAACAGTATCTCTCCTGAGCTTTCTGAGATAAAACTCAGAACTTCGTCAACACACACCTTGTAGACATTTTCATTGCACTCCTTGTAGGAACTTCTCTCAAGAAGAGAAACAATTGAAACCCATTCTCTTTCTCTCTCAAACTTCATAAATTCAACATGAAATCATACATTCAACACAACATAACAACAAATGCATAATAGAGAGAATAAAACAACTGTAAGCATACTATTCAACAAATGTAAACAATAGGAATCATAACACCATGACAATTTGAGTCAAAGCTTCATATATTAACTCAAGCTCCTGTACATGGGTTCTTCTCTACAACTCTCTTCTTCTATTCTGTGCTAATGATACAACAATACAATGATACAAGGGTGAGGGTGTCTATATCAATTTTCCCTCCTACTCTTTAAACTGTCTAATTTATTAATTCAAACCTACCTACTTTCATTAACTGGGCTTAAATGCCCTTTACATTAACAGATGAGAGAAAATTGCTCACGATATGTTTACAACATCTAGATAAAAATGCAAGTGCGCCTCCTAGCTATTATATTAATATCCGCTCCTTTAAACTTCCAAAACATTTCAAAACGTACAAAATGTGTGTTGCACTTTCCAGCTGTCTTCCACCTTCATGCTCGCTTGGTTTCTTACGATGCTCTTACATCAAGTTGTTTGTGAAATTGCCACCCTTCAGACTTAGCAAAACGATCCTTACAAATACCTTTTTCTATCAAGCTAGGAGTAACAGTTTCTAGTAGCAAGAGGCCTTGACCTATATTAAATTGAATTAAACAGTGAGGCTATGGATGGAGCGCTAGCACTCCTCCTTTGCATATTGTTGGGTTATGGTTCCATGTCATAGAGCCTGGCTATAAGTGTGTGGAACCTCAATATGTGAATTAAATCCCTTTAGGTTGTTAATCACTTCTTCTGACATATATATTTTGTGTCTTTGATTTAAACCCATGTTGGTCCCAAAATTAATACCTTCGCTTTCTTCAAGTCTGAGATTTGTCTCAATCCTTCTCCCTATCTTGAAGCATGGGGACAATATCATCCCTCCGATGATCATACTTGTTGACTCTGTTATTCCATGCCCCTGATTCACCTTACATCTAGTGTTGTTATTAATATCTATTGGTTCCAACATCCTTTCAGTCTGAGGTTTTGGATCCTCGCCGATGCCTATCCCTGACACCCCATATGGGTGATTCTAATTTTTCCTTGCTAGTGCTTGATAGGTGGTCGTCATTTTGTTTGTTTTATTAGGGACCCAAACCTCCTTCCACTTGTCTTTGTTGAGCTTCTCCCCTTTGTTAGTTAGAAAATCTACTAGCTTGTTTGTTGTCTACTTCACATGGCTTGGGATGATGACATGAATGTTTCTCATTGAATTTTCCATGTGCTCCAACGAAGCTTCTATACATCAGTTGAAGGCTATCTTCGAGAGTGGAGACTCCTTTTGTATCTTCTTAATCATATTAATAATAAAGAGGGAATCACCCTTAACTATAAATTTATTATAGTCATTATGCCTTGCTATGTTGATCCCTTCTTCCAGGGCTAAGAGATCTACTACGTTATTACTTTTATAGCCAAGATTACCCGTATAGGTTTTGATGATCCTTCCTTTGTTGTTATGAAAAACGCCTCCCAAACCTGCCTGGCATGGGTTACCTTTATATGCCCCATCGAAATTGAGTTTGGTGAACCCTTGGGGAGGTGGCAACCAACTTGAAGGAGAAAAGACCTTTGGAGGCGATGAGATTTGGAAAACCCGAGCCAAGGTATTTGTCATAGCTAAATCTCTGAGGATGTTCCTTTGATATTGTTTTGTCTTCCAATCCTCTTCTTTTCAAGGTTGGGTAACTATTATTTCCTGAATAGATTTGATTGTTCTTGTCCATATCACTCTTGGGGGATGCATCTCATTTTCGAAGAATCTCCTATTGTGTTCTTTATAGGTTTCCTGTTGGCAAATATTTAACAGACATCAAATGGAAAATATTTAATAGACAACGAATGCTTGTCATTGATGGCAAGTACAACAATGAAGAAGGCATGAGTACAGGAAGTCTGTAACAGACAGGCAAATAGAATATAAGTTCAGGAAGATCGAATGATCGAAGGCAACACAACATTGATCGAATGATAGAAGGCCCGTAAAGTTTGAGAAGCATTTCTGATCATTGGATACCATTCAAAATTCTCAAAAGAATGAGGGCCGTCAAATCTAAATGTAGACAAGAAGAGTGCTGAAGAGGAGGACAGATCTCAGACGTTAGATCCAAGCACAGAACCCGACCATCGTTGGATCAAGGAGAACCTACATGCCTTTTAAAGTACAAGGAGAAGCAGGTGTACAAAATTCTGAAAGAAGGAGGACCGTCCATTTACGAGTAGGACATGTGGGGATAGATCGTCATTTCGCTGACTGGAGAGTCAAAGGAGCAGGGTTCCCTAACCTCTTGAAATCGTGATTTAATCTGAGCCGTTAGATCAAGGTTGAATCTGGACCGTTGATTCCAGTCCATGTCAGAGTTTCGCGGATCGAGAGTTGGAGATGTCAAGTAATATCAATCACAAGAATCCCAAATCGCGATATGTAGAATCACGACATAATCTGAGCCTTCAGATCAAGGATTGAATCTGGATCGTTGAATCTAGTCCATGTCGGAGTTTCACGGATTGAGAGTTGGAGATGTCAACTAATATCAATCACAAGAATCCTTAAATCGGGATATGCAGAATCGCGACGTAATCTGAGCCGTCAGATCAAGGTTTGATCTAAACCATTGATCCCAATCCATTTCAGAGTTTCGCGGATCGAGAGTTGGATATGTCAAGTAATATTAATCACAAGAATCCTGAAATCGTGATATGCAGAATCACGACATAATCTGAGCCGTCAGATCAAGGTTTGATCTGGACCGTTGATCCCAGTCCATTTCAGAGTTTCGCGGATCAAGAGTTGAAGATGTCAAAGAATAATAACCACAGGAATCCCAAAATCGCGATATGCTAAATCACGACTTAATCACAGCCGTCAGATCAAGATGTGATCTGGATCGTTGATCCGACTCCATTTCGGAGTTTCATGGATCGGGACTTTGAAGTGACAAAAACACTGAACATCAAGAATGTCGAAATTGCAATATCCGAAATTGCGATTCAATGCAATATCTGAAATCGCGATTCAATCGCAGCCGTTGAATCAAGATCAGATCTGGACCATTGATCTAACTCCATATCGGAGTTTTGCGAATCACGACATGGAGAGGCAAAGAAAACAATGCAACAAGAATGTCGAAATGGCAATATGAGAAATCGTGATTCAATCGTAGCCGTTGAATCAAGATCAGATCTGGACCATCGAATCATAGGACATGTGGCAAGCGATCGAAATTTCGTTGACTTGGGGTCAACAAAGCATAGTGTTGAAATTCACGAAATGAGAAATCGCAAAAGTGCTTTATGCATAAGCGCGTGGTCATAGCCATTGATCACATCGATGGAAGATGGAGGTAGAAGCTAGAGGTGCTAAGCTTGGCCACATAAATGCCAAAATGAATGCAAGATCTCATGAAGCCAATCCAATGGTGCAAGTGAATTTGAACAAATATTGGAGGGTTACTGTTCTCTCTCACAGTTAACTCCTCAGTTATGAATCTGTTAGCGAAACAGACTCATGATTTCCAATCAATTGGCATTTCAGTTGCTCGAACAATTGTCTTTCTTTTGCTTAAGGAAATGTGAAGTGGAATTTTCATGGAGGGGAGTATAAAAGAAAATGAGACAGATTGTGTGTGGTTGGTTGTTCTGTATGAAAAATGAATGAAACTAAAAGAAAGGGAAAATCATAGAATGTGCAGTGTGAGATTGAGAATATGCATAGTGTGAGATGAAACTAAGAGAAGAGTAACAGATGATGAAGAAAACTTGAAGCAGAGCAGAATAATAGAACAATTTGAAGCAGAACAGAATGAAAGAACAAGTTGATGCAGAGCAGACCTGCTGAAGAAACAGAGACCAGATTTACAGAACAAAGAAAGATTGGTAAGAATTGATTTATCTGCATAGTTGACTGTTTATTTATTCATTCATATCATAGAGAGGTAGGGAGGTGCTCGGGAGGACTGTTGTCCTCAGAGGTTCAAGTGAGAGCTTGAACACAGGAAGTTGTATCTTCCATCTAGTTGTAGCCAGAGAAACCAGGGTGGAAGGGTGGTGCAAATGAGAACAAGTGTTCTCTGTTATACAGGTTGGAGCCTGTGTAACTAGAAGTTGGTGCTTCCATCCAGTTGGTGCTGGAACATTAAGGGAGTTGGTGCTTCCTTCTAGTGGGTGCTAGAGAAACCAGAGAGTAAGTGCGCTCAAACAAGTTACAGCTTGTAAAACAGAGATAGCAGCCTCACATTGAGTTGGTGCTCAATTATAGATGATGTACAAAACTTAAAAGACTGCGTATCATTTCGAAGAAGAAGAGGTTTTCTCCCTTTATGGGTTTCCTCGTGAAAAATTTGTCTCTATGTATACCTTATGTGTGATTGATGCTCTTTACTTTTATTTTCCATATGTTGTATATTGTTGATGATCACTTGAAGAAAGATTAATAATGTTTTAATAGACTTAAAATTGTTTAAGCCCAATTACAATTGATTCACCCCCCCTCTCAGTTGTCTTAGTAATTTAAACAATTCCCATTCCAAGAATCCTAGGATAAATTGCCAAAGGTGTTTGACTATAGGTTTTTGAGTAATGGAGTTAAGACATTCTTCTATGAAGGAAATAATAGAGTGAATTTTTCGATCCATTCTCTAGAATAGGGCTTCACTCTGGTCCCATAGGTATTCCACAAACGGACATGAGTTAAAAATATGCTCAAAATATTCTTCATGGGAGAGGCAAAGAAGGCACCTTGAGGATCCTATGAAGCCTCATTTACAATGGTTTTCTCAATTGAGCATTTTTTTGGTCCAACAATCACAAAAATATTGAAACTTTTGGCCATAAATTTTGCTACCAGATTCACTGCCAAATTTTTGATCTGGGAAGATTTTGGTGGTTTGTTGGTAGCATGTAAGCATCTCTGATTTTGAAGGAACCCTTCATTGTCCATTCCCATTGGATTTCGTCAGCCTCATTACTAACAAGGATTTTCCTGGTATTTAGGTTCTTCCGAAATCAATCTGTCGTCTCTTGATCTTGGGTGCCTACCCATCCTTCCTTGGGAATACAATTATGCCATTTATGGTGGGCCTCTACCTGGGCCCAATAATGAGCGACTTTAGTTTTCCTTTGAATTAACATTGCTTCCTTTATCAGGGTGAGTTGTTATTGGTTTGGCCATTTTTGCCTATGTTGCTAAGAATCATCCCAAAAGAGAGCCTCCTACCCATTCCTTATTTCCCAAAAATAGTTTTGCTATATTAGGGCTCAATTTTTCCACGCCATGTTCCATATGTTAGAGCCATTCAAGGTAGTTTGCATTCAGATCAAATTGTCTTCATGTTCTTCCCTATCATATTTCACCTTCCATAGCCGAGCTCACTAATATTGTTGGTTAGTAAGACAACACCACCATAATTTTTCTCCTAAAAATTTACCCATTACTTATAGGTCCCAGAGACCCACACCTCATACCAACTTAGGCTTGCAAATAGAGTTCGATGAAACTAAAGCCCATTTTTTCCTTTCCTTTGATACTCCCTAGAGAAAGGATCTTTGGATGTTCCTCACCCCTTTAATAACAAACTTAGGGGCCATTGTTGGATTACTGAGAGGGGGGGTGAATCAGTAATAGAGCAATTTAATCATTTTTAACCATATAATCCAAGTGTTATATCAATGTATAATTATCATCCAATAATTGTAGAGTAAATAAGCAATGAACAAATGAACAATCATACACATACACAGTACACAAATATTTTACGTGGAAACCCAAAGTGGGAGAAAACCACAAAATGTTTTTTCTTATATGTCTTGAAGAATTACATTCATTGGAAGCACCAACTTCCTTTGTTTTTCAACTGCAACTAAAAGGAGGCTCCAACCCCATAATTTCTCAGGCTACAACTAGAGGGAAGCTCCAACTCCCCAATTCTATGGCTACAACCAAAAGGAGGCTACAAACCCCTATGTTCTCTAACTACAATCAGAAGGTGGCTACAACCACCTTTCCTTTCCCCGTCCAACCACCCTGAAGTATAAGTAGAATGATGGAACTACTGTCACACTATAACTTTGATATATACTGCTATAAACCTGTACCAATAAACCTGTACCAAACAACCTGTACCAATAAACCTGAAACATGCATCAACGTGTAATCAACTTGTACCATAAACAAGTGCATCAACCATGCACCAACCTGTACCAAACAACCTGTAATCAACCTATACCATAAACAAGTGCATCCAACCATGTAACAAGTATGCACCAATCATGTATCGACCACTCATCAAGATGTACCAACATCATCAACTATACACCTCATGTATGTGCCAACTCATCAACTACTTGTCTCAACCATGTACCCAACATGTACCTCAACCAAAATATCTCATCAATTTCATCATCCAAGTCTGATTTGTAACTATATAATAGACTTGGTGTATATGACCACATACCTTAGAAAGCATCATCCAAAGAATTTATCCTCCCTTGAATTTTGGCCTTCTTTACTTCACCTTCTCTCTGAAATTCGTCTTAGATATCCTTTGGTTACCTCATTCACCTGTAGATATTCAATATGCTTAATTGTGTTTAAAATGAGAGAGCCTTGCCTCTTATTTATACTTTCATGTAGCTTCCTCAAGGGGTTACCTTTTAACCATCTTAACCCACTTTCCTTATTTTAGGGTTAACTAACTTCTAATCACTTGTCCAATTAGTAATTTATCCATTAAATTTATTATTTAAATAATTTATTTTGTATCCACTTTGACTTATAGTACACTCATCACTTCACTTTACCTCAAGGG
>JZKD02S0140763.1:97102-115707 GCA_000966675.3 Picea glauca | reverse complement strand
CTTCTAACCACTTGTCAACTTAGTAATTTATCCATTAACTTTATTATTTAAATAATTTCTTTTGTATTCACTTTGAATTATAGTACATTCATCACTTCACTTTATTATTTACCTTCTAAACATTTATTAAACCACTTTGACTAATTTGACCTTTTGGGGCTTCTAGATGACTCATGCAGGTTCTCCAACTTCACATGGCCATAACTCTCTAATCGTGAGGAGTTATGTGACATTCCACATACCACTGAAAATGGCATGACATGTACTATCCATATAGAATATTATTACCTACAAATATATCTAAACTCATATCGTTATCCATCAAACAAACTTGGGTCCATTACCCAAACCTAAGTTCTCCAATTTCACATGGCCATAGCTCTCTAACCGTGAGGAGTTATGTGAAGTTCCACATACCCCCAGAAATGGCATGACATTTAATACCCATACAAAATAGTCTTACCTTCAAATATATTAAAAATCATACCATTATACATGAAAAAAACTTGGGTCCATTACCCAAACCTTTGTGCTACCAGACTTTCTTCAAGGGTTGACATCAATGAAAACCAACCTTAATCAACAATCTCCCCCTTTAACATTGATGGAAACACTCTGATGTAATACTAAAATCATTTAATGCAATACTAAAGTTATATCGCGCATGCTCCCCCTCGAACCATGCCTATATCCTCTGCATCTGATAAATCTCTCCCCCTTTGTCATCAATGGCAAAGGTATTTTTCCATCTGGGGTTGCTCGCCCTAACTGAACTATCCTCTTTATGGTGCTTCCTCGTGTACATCTAGTACATATAAGATAAGCATTAAAAATCATTCATTTTGGAGTATAAATAACTTTGAGTCTCTAGTGAAGATACTCAAAGGCTTCCCGTGGAAGTAGTTTTGTAAATATGTATGCCACTTGTTATTTTGTGCCCACATACTCAATTTTGATGTTCTTTTATGTAACTCGTTCCTGTAGAAAGTGATACTTGATTGGAATGTGCTTCGTCTTGGAGTGCATCACCGGGTTCTTTGAGATACTGATGGCATTTGTATTATCATAATAGATTGGAATGGGATCATCATACTCAACCTGTATATCTGTCAGAGTTTGTTTCATCCAAATAACCCATGTACAACATGTTGTTGTTGCAATATACTCTGCCTCGACTGTAGATAAAGATATTGATGATTGTTTCTTGCTTAGCCATGATACTAAACACTCACCCAAGTAGAACGCTGCTCCACTAGTGCTTCGTCAGTCATCAATACAACCTTCCCAATATGCATCTATGTAGGAAATAAGTGATAGATCATTTCCTTTTGGATACCATAATCCAAACTCTTTTGTTCCTTTGAGATATCTGAAAATCCTCTTCACTACTAATACATGTGATTCCTTTGGTGCTGCTTGAAATCGTGCCACCTGTCCAACTTCATAAATTACATTTGGTCTGGATGTTGTCACATATAGTAGGCTACCAATCATTAACCTATATTTCCTATGATCTGTAGACTTTGAATCATCATCTTTGCTCAACTTGCAACTGGTTTGCATGGGAGTGATAACTAGTTTGTAAACTTCCATTTCGAACCTCTTTAGCATTTCTCTTATATACTTGGTTTGAGAAATAAAAATTCCTTGGTTTATTTGATGTATCTAAAGTCCCAAAAAATAGGATAGTTCTCCATGTAATGACATTTCAAATTCATTCTGCATATCCTTTGCAAATTTATGGCTTAACCTGTCATCATCACTACCAAAAATAATATCATCAACATAAAATTCAATTAATAAAATACTACCTTGACTTACCTTGATGTAGAGGTTGTTGTATGTCGTTCCTTTTCTAAACCTTGCCCGTTTTAGATATTTATCCAGTGTAAAGTACCATGCTCTAGGATCCTATTTTAGACCATACAAGGTCTTCTTTAATTTACACACATAATCTGCATTCTTTGAAAATTGAAATCCTTCCGGTTGTTCAATGTAGACTTCTTCTTAAAGTTCCCCATTCAAAAAAGTTGATTTTACATCCATCTGATACACTTTAATATTTTTGGAGCCTGTATAAGCTAAAAGCAATCAAATTGCTTTCATTCTGGAAATTGGGGAAAATGTCTCTTCAAATTCGATTCCCTCAACTTGTGTATATCCTTTACATACCCATCTAGCTTTGTTCCTTATAACCTGTCCATCTTCATTCAATTTATTCATGTATACCCACTTTGTGTCAATCAGATTCTTATCCTTTGGTTTTGGAACCAATTCCCAAGTGTCATTTTTATCTATTTGATCTAATTCTTCATCCATGGCCTTATTCCAAAATTCATGCTTGCTGGCCTCTTAAAAACAGGTTGGTTCAATCATAGATGAGAGTGTTAGGTGTGTTTGTTCTAGTGAACAGATTCTTCTTCTAGTCTCAACTCTTGCATCTTTGTTTCCGATAATTTGATCTGAAGGATGATTTTTTTGTACTCGTCTTCTAGGTTTCTTTGGAGGGACTTGCTAAACTTGCTCTTCTGCTTCTGTTGGATCCTCTTCATCTTACCCTTCTACTTCTTTTTCATCTTCTATTTCTTCTTCGTAAAGTTGTTCCATTGATTCATTTTCTTCTTCCTTTAATTCTTGTCTACCTGTTTCATCAATTGTTACATTGATGCTTTCCACATCTTTGTTCAATCTCAGGTTGTAACACTTGTATTATTTCCTTATACTTGAGTAACCAACAAGTACTCATTTTTCCACATGAGATTCAAACTTTCCCATTCTTTCATCTTCTATTTTGATGTAGCATTTTCTTCCAAAAACTCCAAAGTGCTTCACATTTGTTGGTCCTCCTTTCCATAGCTCGTAGGGAGTTTTGTCAGTGTTGTTTCTGAGCATTACTCTATTTTGAATGTGAACTGATATATGCACTTCCTGTGTCCAAAAAATATCTGTCAATTTGGAATCCATTAACATTGTTCGATCTATTTCTTGTATTGTCCTGTTCTTTCTTTCAACAACTCCATTCTGTTGAGGTGTCCTAGCAACGGAGAATCGCCTTTTTTATTCCATGACTGCTGCAGTAGTCCATAAATTCCTTTGAAGTGAACTCTTCTCCATTATCATATCTCAAGCATTTGATTTTTGAATCCATTTCATTTTCAACCATTTCCTTGTAGATCTTGAAGTTTTCAAAAGCTTTTGACTTATTCTTGAGAAATCAAACTACAATTATTCTTGTATAATCATCAACTAATAACATAAAGTATTTCTCACCTTTTAAACCCTTTCTTTTAGTTGTTCCAACTAGATCAGTATGCACAATTTCCAGTGGTCTTGTTGTTGAATATTCCTTTGAGTTGAACCTGGTCTTTGTTTGCTTTCCTTGTTGACAATGCTTGCATAAAGTGTTGGTTGGTTTTGTGATCTAGGGAATTTCTCTAACTGCTTCTCTTTTGTTGTCTTTGACAAGGTTATAAAAATGTATGTGACCCATTCTTCTGTGCCATAGCCAAATTTCATCTTCCTTTCCTAGAGAACACTTTTCATTTCCATTTTCACTTAACACATATATGTTTCTTGAAGTTCTTGGAGTTGTAGCAATCAATTTTCCTGAAACTTATTTTCTTATCTCTCACTTTTGTGAATCGAAAGTAACTTTATGACTTTGGTCACACATTTGACTTACACTTAGAATATTATGTTTCATATCTTCTACTAGTAGAATATTTTCTTCTTTTGTATTCTTGTTCCCAATTCTGATTGTGCATTTTCTAATGATTTTAGTTGAATCATCATTTCTGAAGGAGACTGATCCATCTCTTTCCTTTCTTAATGTAAGAAACCTTTCTCTATCACCTGTCATGTGTTTTGAACAACCACTATCAACATACCAACCACATTTCTTCTGCTTATCTTGTAGAGCGATTGTGCATTCTTCATTATTATACTGATTCTACTTTCTTATCCATGTCCTTTTCTGATGTTCTTGTCTGTGATTGTTGTTGTTCTGTTGTGGTTTTATATGAGGGATTGTCATTCTACAATCTTTGTCCATGTGTCCAAAGTTGTTAAACTTGTAGCATTCCACTTCAGTGCTTAATGATTCAAATATGTTGTAACTTCTTCTCTGTGTTTCACTAGGCCTTCTTGGATAACCCTTTTGTGTATGACTTTCAAAGTTGTTTATGTTCCTGTTGTTAGCTCTGCAATTCACAACTTTATGTCCAAAATTATTACATGCATAACATAAAACAAAAAATATACTTTTATACCTGGGAGTTGAAGATATTCTGAAAGGAGGTGCTCTTATGAATCCTTCTTATTCCTAATACCTATCTGTTTCTGTGAGTCATTGATTCTGAAATCTGAATCTTCTCGGTGGAGGAGTGTCCCTGTAATCTTCTCTGTAGACCTTCCTATCCCCTTTGATTGTTTCTGCATAGCTTTTTGGATATGTTTCTTGTTCTTTTGTTTTGGAGCTTGATCCCTTTTCTGTCTGATTGTATCCAAGTCTAGACTTTTCAAGATTAGGCCTTTGACTGTTGATAATGTCATTCAAAATTTTTGAGTTGTTTTGCATATTTTTCTTTTGAAGATCCTTTCTTAATGTGACAATCTTTGCTTCCAAATTTTCAATGATCCCGTCTCTTCCTTCTAGTTGTTCTTCAAGTGCTTATTCAATTCTTTTATCTTCTTCAATTTGAACCTTCAAATTTGTGATCATTTGTTTTAATTCATGAGTGTCTTCTTTCTTGTCTAGTTTCGCTTGTAGCTTCTTATTTTTCCTTTTTTCTCTTCTGATAACTTCTATGGAACTCAACAATTTCTCTCGGTAGTCAACTTCTACCTCTTCAATTTATTCTTCAACTTCTTCATATTCTTCTTCGGAGTCTTCCTTATCAGAGTCTTCTACTACCAAGAATATAACTCTTTTTGTCTCACTGTCACTGACTTCATCTTCATCTGATGATGAGATGTCTTCTTTGGTGCATAAGTTTTTCTTGAAAACTTTCTTTGTGGTTCTTTTGTCTTTATATGTTTGTTTGTTTTTTGAGTAACCTTCATCATTTCTCTTTTTCTTATGAGGAATTTTGTTAGCAAAATGACCAATACCATCACAATTAAAACAAATTAAAGGAAGCTTATCTCTATACCTACTGTCGGTTCCCTTGTTCAGTATTTTGACAAAGTTGGCCACTTCTTCATCATCTTTCAAGATGTCACTATAGCTGCTATGTTCTTTTTCTTGTTGCTTTCCCTTTTTCTTTGATCTTTTGGATGTTTTTAAGGATGCTTCTTTTACATCTAGATTTTCTTGTTCATTTTTCATTTCATATGATGTGAAGATTCCATGTAGTTCATCCATGCTTATTGATTTTAGATCTGCTCTTTCTTCTAGTGTTGATATCTTAGGGTCAAATCTCATAGGAAGAGATCTTAGTACCTTTTGAACAATTATAGATTATTGAATTTCTTCTCCCAATCCCATGATTGTATTTACTGTTTCATCGACTCGTAAGAAGTAAGCTGCAATATTCTCATCTCCCTTCATCTTTAGTTGTTCGAACTAACCTCTGTAAGTTTGAAGCTTTGTTGCTTTGACTTTTGAATCTCCTTCATAAATATTTCGAAGTTTGTCCCAAATCTCTTTAGAGGATTTACAATGTGCAACTTTGGTGAATATTGTTTCACCAAGACCATTCAGAA
The DNA here is from genome assembly GCA_000966675.3 of Picea glauca. Classification (NCBI taxonomy): domain Eukaryota; kingdom Viridiplantae; phylum Streptophyta; class Pinopsida; order Pinales; family Pinaceae; genus Picea; species Picea glauca. The sequence continues at coordinate 110,004 of JZKD02S0140763.1, read as the reverse complement.
GTGCATTTGTGTCTTTGGAATTATTCTGACCAAGTTTCACTGATTTGTCATTTGTTGGCGAAACTGTTGGTACTATGTATCCATCTACAATTGATTGTCAAATTTCAAATGCCTGTGTCTGTATATATTTCTTTATCCTTATGCTCCAAAATGCATAATTCTATCCATCAAACTGTGGTATTCCATTTTTATACAAGTTGTTGCTCTCCATGATCTACCTTTCAGTGGTTAAACTGATTTCTGAAGAAACTTACTCTGATTCTAATTGTTGGATTACTAAGAGGGGGGTGAATCAGTAATAGAGCAATTTAATCATTTTTAACCATATAATCCAAGTGTTATATCAATGTAGCATTATAATCCAATAACTATAGAGTAAATAATTAATGAACAAATGAACAATCATACAAATACACACTACACCAATATTTTACATGGAAACCCAAAGCAGGAGAAAACCACATAATGCTTTTTCTTATATGTCTTGAAGAATTACATTCATTGGAAGAACCAACTTCCTTTGTTTTCCAACTGCAACAGCAAGGAGGATCCAACCCCCTATTTTCTTAGGATACAACCTGAGGGAAGCTCCAACTCCCCAATTCTCTGGCATCAACCAGAAGGTGGCTACAACCCCCTATGTTCTCTAGCTCCAACCACGTGTCCTTTCCCCATCCAACCGCCCTGATGTATAAGTAGAAGGATGGAACCACTGTCATACTATAACTTTGAGATATATTGTTCTAAACCTATACCAATAAACCTACACCAAACAACTTGTACCAATAAACCTGAACCATGCATCAACCTATACCTCAACCTGTAATCAACATGTACCATAAACAAATCAATCAACCATGCACCAACCTGTACCAAACAACCTGTAATCAACCTATACCATAAACAAGTGAAACAACCATGCACCAACCTGTATCAAACAACCTGTAATCAACATGTACCATAAACAAGTGCATCCAACCATGTACCAAGTATGTACCAATCATGTATCAACTACTCATCAACTATGACTCATGAAGATGTACCAACATCATCAACTATAGACCTCATGTATGTGCCAACTCATCAACTACTTGTCTCAACCATGTACCCAACTTGTACCTCAACCAAAATCTCTCATCACTTTCATCATCCAAATCTAATTTGTAACTCTGTAATATACTTGGTGTATATAATCACATACCTTAGAAAGTATAATCAAAATAATTTATTCTCCCTTGAATTTCAGCCTTCTTTACTTCACATTCTCTCTGAAATTTGTCTTAGATATCCTTTGATTACCTCAGTAACCTATAGATATTCAATATGCTCAAGTGTGTTTAAAATGAGAGAGCATTGCCTCTTATTTATACTTTCATGTAGCTTCCTCAAGAGGTTACCTTTTAACCATCTTAACCCACTTTCCTTATTTTAGGGTTAACTAACTTCTAACCACTTGTCCAATTAGTGATTTATCCATTAAATTTATTATTTAAATAATTTATTTTGTATCCATTTTGACTTATAGTACACTTATCACTTCACTTTACCTCAAGGGGTTACCTTCTAACCATCTTAAACCACTTTCCTTATTTTAGGGATAACCCACTTCTAACCACTTTTCAACTTAGTAATTTATCCATTAACTTTATTATTTAAATAATTTCTTTTGTATTCAATTTGAATTATAGTACACTCATCACTTCACTTTATTATTTACCTTCTAAAAATCTCTTAAACCAGTTTGACTACTTTGACCTTTTGGGGCTTCTAGATGACTCATGAGGGTTCTCCAACTTCACATGGTCATAACTCTCTAACCGTGAGGAGTTATGTGACATTCCACATACCACTGAAAATGGAATGACATGTAATATCCATATAGAATAGTATTACCTACAAATATATCTAAACTCATATCGTTATCCATCAAACAAACTTGGGTCCATTACCCAAACCTGGGTTCTCCAACTTCACATGGCCATAACTCTCTAACCGTGAGGAGTTATGTGACATTACACATGCCACCGGAAATGACATGACATGTACTACCCATATAGAATAGTATTACCTTCAAATATATTAAAACTCATACCATTATACATCAAACAAGCTTGGGTCCATTACCCAAACTTTTGTGCTACCAGACTTTCTTCAAGGGTTGAGATCAATGACAACCAACCTTAATCAATAGCCACTAGGATGGAGAATTGATAGAGAGGGATGGTCTGGAGCATAGATTTCATGAGGATAAATCTACCTACCAAGTTAAGGGATATGAAGGCCTAGTTGTCCAATTTTTTGGATAAACTGAAAATGAGGTCATCCCAAGTTGATTTCTTAAAGGAGATTTCGACCAGCGAGACACCTAGGTTATTTGTTGGAAGAGTGATATGAGGGAAACCGAGAGTCTCTTCTAGATGTGTTTGAAATGCTAGAGGCGTGTTAAAGAAACAAAGCCGAGATTTTCTTTGGTTAATCAACATTTTGGAGGCTTCTAAGAATTCCTTTAACACTTGTTTCAATTGGATGAATTCTTTGATGGTAGAAGTGGCCATTAGCATTGTGTTGTCCAAAAACTGCTAGTGGGTTTCATATTTTTCATCCCCATTGTTACATGTCAAAATGTCACACTTAAGTGTTGCACCCTAAGTGTCAGAAGTGTCGCAAAGTGATGCATACACCTTGTTAAGTGTCGCATGCACCATCACAAGTGTCGTATGCACCTTACCAAGTGTCACATTCATTTTGATAAGTGTTTCAACCCATTGAAACCATGAAAACATTTTCCACAATCCCTAAGTCATGTTAGAAGAAGAAGCCCTATCATCTTACAACAGAAATACACCTTTTTCTTGGAAAATTCGACCAAATTTGGGCATTTTCGAAGGGTGGTGCTCTCCTACCCATGTTGAGGGGGTGTTGGCTGATCCAGGTGGAAATAGAAGGCCACCAACCTATTCCACTAGCTCAAAACATGGGTTTCCACCTTGGCAGGTTTTCTACGGTTTTTCGGGTCCTAAACTTTTGGGGTCGTTTTGAGGCCCTAAACGACGTTTTTTGGGCACAACAATGCCCAGACGTTAGCGAAAGGCATGTATGGGCCGAACGGATTATGTACTCCTCTAATAGACCTTTCATACAAGGTATGGAAGTTGACGTACCAACTACCCTCATTGAGGCCTGCAAACCTTTTCGCATTTCATCTTCCGAGGTTAGGGTTTTGGAATTTCTTTGTGATAAAAAGGCCACTAGAGCCCCATTGTAAACATCATCATATTCTTGCGAATGAGCGTAGCGATCACATCTCTTCTCAAAGATAGGCTACCTTCATTCTAGTAAGTCATTCACTCTGTAATTTTACAACATCAAGAAAACCAGTCCAAGCCACGAGAAAATAAGGGAAACAGGAAGACGAAGAAGAACACTAGGAACTTGTGTGAATTCCAAAAGATCCCTTGGCACAATGTTGATGAATGTCACTCGAAATATACATTTGTAACTAAGATCAAAGAGACAGAGCCGAGCCTCGACTTGGAATCTGATTCATAAAACAATAAAAGGAGGCAAATAATTGATGTGAAACCCACTACTACTGTCACGACTGCAACAATCCAACCAAAAGAACTAGAGGATCTTGAGGAGGGGGAGCGCATTTTCCATTCATTTATGTGGGTGAAGGGGACCCCATTGCATTTTATTGTTGATACCGGAAGCTAGAAGAACCTCATCTCAGTAGAGGTCACAAGCAGTTGGATTTACTGACAACATCACACCCACAACCATACAACATCATATGGATTCACCAGGGATGAGACATTTGTGTCAACCATCAATGTCTCCGTTCATACGACATCAAGCCCTTCAAGGATGAGGTACTTTGTGATGTTTCCCCACTGGAATTATGTGATGTTCTATTAAGCCATACATATATGTGGAGGAAACATGTTGTTTATGAGTCTCGACCCCATAGTGTCATTGATACTCTGGGGGGTCAGCCCTACATGATATCAGAGGTAGTTCTGACTACTGTACCGACAAAACAATGTCGGAAAGTAATCTATCATACCACAAAGTTTATCCTCTTCACAACTTGTTCAGAAAAGAATGGCACTGCAACCATTGTAGTCTTGGCCCAAGACCCTTCTATCCAGCAGAATCAGATCAAAAATATTGTACAATAGCACCAAGTTATTCTTACTACACCTATGGGGGTGCATCCACACTTCCCAGTCAAACCAAGTTATGATAAATTCCTTCACGTCCTTCATGTTGAATATTCATCGAGTCCTCCCACACTCAGGAATATCATGCATCCAAATTGGTTAAACAGATCCAACCCCTCCAACAACAGGTTCATGAGAGCTTTCAAAAATCTAAGAAGGCCATCTTCTTTAGCAAGTCAAACAACTCACCAAGGTTCATATTCAGAAAAATTTTCCCCGTGGACTTGACGCAATGGAGACCATTTCTTCCTAAGTGGGAGGATTGATCCAAGTGGAAATCGGTGGCCACCCACCTATTCCACTAGCTCAAAACATGGGTTTCCACCTTGGCATTTGTTCTATGATTTTTTGGGTTTTGAACTTTCGGGGCCATTTTGAGGCCCTAAATGAGGTTTTTTGGAAAAAAAAAATGTCCAAACAATAATTAAAGGCATGTTTGGCCTAAATGGAATATGTACTCCTTGGCTAGACCTTTCTGACGAGATATAGAACACCCAAAACGAAGATCATGTGCAAATGTTATGCCCTTGGAAAGTTGATGTACCAACTACCCCCATCGGGGCATGTAAACCTTTTGGTGTTTCATCTTCCGGGGTTAGGGATTTTGAATTTATTTGTGATAAAAATGCCTCTAGAGCCTCATTGTAAACATCATCTTCTTGTGAATGAGCATATCCATCACATCTCTTGTCAGAGATAAGTTACCACCATTCTAGCGAGTCATTTACTCTATAATTTTACAGTGTTTGTACATTCTCTCATTAATAAAAATTATGCATTACTGTATCTACATGTTTATTGAAATATTTTTGTGTATCTCGCAATATATTTGTATGATTCTAGGTTCTCTAGAAACTCGTTGTCCCTGAGGATTATTTATGAAGAATGGTGGCTTAGTCCTCTTTTTCCTTTGTTCCATCTTGTTTTTCTTCTTGTCTTCCCAAGATTTTTGGAAAGCTAGCCTTCCTTTATGTTTATCATAAAGGCATTTATCTCTCTTTATGGTCTCCTCCAATGTTTTGGGATCATCATATTGTATCTTTTCACTTATAAATGATGGCAGCCCACTCAAATAGCTATGAATCTTAAATAGCTCTTCCTTGATGAAAGAAACATACTTTAATAGTTCTAAAAACCTTCTTTCATATTCATCTATGGTCATACTTCCAAGCTTGAGTTCAAAGAACTCTTTCATTTTCTTGTCATAGTATCTCTTAGTCAAGTATTTTTTTTTTAAATACCTTTTGAATTCCCTCCAAGTAAAGTTTTTCTCATCAATGTGTTGCACCTACACAATTTGGTCCCACCACATGGATGCCTTTCCCTTGAGTCGGTAGATGGAAATTATTCCTTATGCATGTGAAGAATAATTATGCAATTGAAAATACTTCCTCATGGCTAACAACCATGTCTCTACATCTTCATTCTTCTTGTGCTCACCATCAAATGTAGGAGGCTTGATTTTGTTCATTTCTCCTTGTAGCTCATCCACCCTAGACCTCCTCTTATGTTTCTTGATAGGGGACGGAATTGAAATACTATATGTTCTCTTAGTAGAATGCCTTGGGGAGTGATGGTGATGTCTTCCAACACTTCAAGTTATTCTCCTCTCATCATAAGACCCGTGACTTCTTGATTTGCTTGAGTCATTCTCCTTATCCATCTTCTTTTCTATTTTGCCCAAGCTCTACATTAAATTTATGTTGAAGTCCTCCCGTTGCTCCTTGGATTTCATAAGATTTTCATTATCATCTTTATAACTTTGGACATCCTTTTGCAAACTTTTAATGGTCTCTACCAAGTTCATTCTTTCTTTCTTTCATTTTCCATGTCCATTTGAGTTTGTACCTTCATTATCCATATTGACATACATCCCTTTGATCTCATCTTTCTGGATGTAAGATCCCTGTGTATCTTCCATGATAATGAACTCTGTGTTGATCCTGTTCTAATCTAATTGCTATTAAATATGCAAAATGTGCAGCCAACAAAACTTGTTAGGCTAATTGATTTAACAAATTCATGAAATTATGTACAATTACGGTTCAATAATGCACCATAGTTCTTTCTTCTGATTTCCTGAAAAATTGGTTGCCTAGATATATTTTCTAGGTGAATAGTTATATTCTACTATCCAATACCTTTCCAACACTTGCTTCCATGCTCAATTCTGAGTCTTGAGCAGAAAGTTATGATTATTTTAAAATTGTCCATTAAATCTTCCCATGTCTTCTATTGTTGTAGCCTCTTGGATGTTGTGCATGGTCTTCACTTTGTCCCTTCTGTAAGGGAAATCCTTGTATAGGTGATCTTATTTTAGAGATGAATTATCTCTCAGACCCATGTTGGATCCTCTCATAATGTACACAGACCCTTTTTATTGTCTAACAAAACCTGCAGGAACTTTACTCTAAGCCCCTTTCACCTAGAATCAAAACCATAGGCACTAGCCCATTTTCTTTGGTGGAAATATCATGTGACCGCGAGCTAGAACCAAGCACTCAACTAAAAGGATCTATCTTGAGCTCTGGGACTTCGATGCTTTGTGAAAATTCACATTTCCAACACTGCAATCTCTCGGAGTGGTTACTGATCGAATTCGGTCATAAAGTGACTTTAAATGGCTAGTGTAGGTCTTCTCCCTAGCTCCGGGACTTCGACGCTTTGTGAACATTCACCTTTTTGACACTCTAATCTCCCAGAGTGGTTACGACTGAATTTAGTCACAAAGTGACCTTGACCAGTGGATGTAGGTCTTCTCCTTAACTCCGGTACTTTGGCGCTTCGTGAACATTCACCTTTTCAACACTCCAATCTCCCATACTGGTTACCGGCTGAATTCGGTCATAAAGTGGCCTTGAACGGTGGGTATAGGTCTTCTCCCTATCCTCCTCTCTCATAACTCTTATGGACATATCTGACGGTTGGCAAGGATTATATTCCCTCCTCCACGATCTATGGTGGAGATTCACTTTGGGACTCTAGGATTTGGGAGTTTCCATGACTCCAGCCCACCAATATCCCAGACTAACGAATCGGTGAACTCCCGAAGAATTCAGGGATCAACTGTCCACACTTTTCTCCCTGATCTACAATTGAGATGAAATCCAAGACTCTGGGAATTTGGCCTTTAGGATTTTCCACAACTACAACTCGCAATTCTCTGTGACTGTCGAACACTGAACTAAAATCAACGACTCACACTCCTCCCATAGCCAACGACTGTGATTAACTCTGGGCTTCGAGCTTCGAGCTTCGAGGCTTCTTGGTCCGGACAACCATCACACTCTCAAACCACTGAATGTCGAATTGAGATCGACGAATCACACACATCCCACAACCAATGACTGTGATTAACTCCGAGCTTCGGGCTTCAGGGCTTCTCACTCCAGACGACCACTACACTCCTGAACTTTCGAACGTCGAACTGAGATCGAAAACTCACACTCATCCCACAACCAATGACTATGATTAACTTCAGGCTTCGGGGCTTCTCACTCAAGACGACCACCACACTCTAGAATTGTTGAACATTGAACTGAGATCAACGGTTCACACTCATCCCACAACCAACATATGTGATTAACTCTAGGCTTTAGGCTTTGGGCATTGTTGTTCCAGATGACCACCACACTCTCGAAATATCAAACGTTGAACTAAGATCGATGGATCACACTCATCCCACAACCAATGGCTATGATCGACTTTGGAATTTGAGACTTCAGGTAATTCTTCACTCTGCGCAACCACAACTAATTTATCCTATAGTGTCGAATCATCGAACCACTCGAGAATCCACGGTTCGCACTCTTCCGATGATCTACAGTGTAGATTCACTTCGGGACTTCGTAGCTTCAGGGATTTCTCCTCCTGGCGACATAAAGGTCAATTTTTCCCGAAGTGCCGAATCTCCAAAATGTGAGATCTACGACTCACGTTCCAAGATGGGATCTATGGATGAGATCCACTTCCACTTTGGCCAAGAATTACGGCCAGAGAACTCCAATCTATGGTTCTCATTTTCCTACGCTCATATCCAATGGTCAAGATCTGATCTCCTTTGTCGTGTTCTCTCCTCTCGTCTGGGTTTGATCCAACGACCTAGATTTAATCTTGCAGCCCAAATCAATAGTTGTTGTGGTTTCGCGAACCTCTACACCTCCTGAGATTTCAAACACCATGAAAGTGTTCTCTTAGCGCCCTTCTGGCACCCATGGACGCACTGTAACATGAAATTTGGGCATTTCAAAATCCAATCTATGTGGAATTTGGCTTCAATTCAAATTGCTCGGCCCATCCAGGCTCAGTGTTGAAAACTAGAGCTCTTATACCATATTGTAACATCCCTAACATTCAACTGGGCTATGCCAAATAAAAAAATATTGAACTGTATACCAAATTTAAACATACAAATACTATGCAAATACACATATTCTTATAGAATAATAATAGAAATACACATGCAACATACACAAGAAAAACCCATAAAAACAAAGGCATAAATAATAATGTAGCATGTAATTTAACACACAATTGACACTTACCTGAGTAAAATATCACCAACTACGTGCAAACCTTCCACGTTCCTCCTAGCCTTAGACCATATTGCTCAAAACTCTCAGTAGTGGGTCACCCCGGAGCTGGGACTAAACTCCACTGAGGTAAAGGAATTCCTAACCAGGCTGATGTATCTCAGACAACAGGAAAAACTCCGTCACAGGTGCCAAATTGAACTAACAACCTACAGTCCCTCATTCCCCACATTCCTGTCCCACCCCAGGAAATGTGCCCCTTCTCTTCTCAATAGTCCTTCGGCTACCCCACTTCCTTTCTACGGCTTCAACAACAGGCGGAACAGGAAGTCTCAGAGCTCGGCAGCTGCAGTTTGGCACCTTTAGGAAATCATTTCCCAACAATTCTCTCACCTAGAGAGAATTGATCACGGTCCTAACAACCCGCCTCCTCAATATCCCATGGGCATGACAACCTGCTTCTTCAGTCCATCTCATAACTTAACCAGGTACATGTACGGTATGGTACTGGTTCAGGTAAGGTACAGGTATGCTGCTAGTGACAGAGAGGTACATAGGACAACTAAAATCCATGAGTGAAAAATGGTGGAATGCTGCGAAAATGAACTAAGTCCCAACTATATGTATGCATGTTTTCAATATGACACTTGCCATATTGAGAGCTACTTTGGCCCACTTGTCCCCATGCTTAGAACTTGGGATAAAATAATCATCCATACTTTATACTTTAAGGAATATTAATAAAATATTCCTTTTTGGCTTAATCTCCCTAGCTTTGCCCCTTATCCTTAACGTTTAGCCCCCTTTCCCTAACTAGTGGAGTTTAGTCCCCCATACTCTTTTACATGGTTGGTCTGCTGCAATTATGTGTTTTTCATTAATATTTGCATGTGAATACATTTATGTTTACATCACAGATATATTGTCCTTTCTACATCTCAGCTCACCAGCCTAAGTACATTTGTATTTACATTTACAGTTGGGGTTCGGCGTAGGGGTATTACATCACTTGTTTGGCATGAAGTTCTCTCCCACTAATTTCTTCGGCTCGATACATTTCCAATGAGGTATCCTGGGCTCAATTCTAACACATGCATCTCAAGATATGTTCGTTTGAAAAAGGATGCTCGACAACCCTTGATCTGCTTGTGGGTGAATCTGGGTTGTTGGTATTTAACTTGAAAATAAAAAACCCACTTGCATAAGGCAATCCAAAATTGAATGGTTTAAATAGATTTAGCCCCTTCAACTCGTTTGTATAAGAACCTAGGGAAAACATATGATCACACCCTGATAGTTAAGCTTTAGATGGGGTATTCCTGATGGTAAGTCTTGGTATAATATTAAAATAATATTAAAGGTGGTTGGAAGATGAGATTTTGGAAAAAGGGGGAAGAATTGTCTTGAGCTTAATCTTGGTAAGTTATGATGGACTCGTCGTAGACTTATCTCGATAAGCTATCATGATCCCATGGTTGAAAGGATGGGAAAGTAATTCTAGGTAAACAATCCGATGAGGGATTCCAAATGGTAAGTTTTGATGGGCTAGCAAGCTTAAGTCCTCATGGGCAAATAAGGAAGATTGTCTTAAATGATAATTTCCTTCCATGTCCTTCTAGACGCTTCGATTGTAGAGATAACACAAAAACTGCAACCTCGTTAATTCCTTAAAGTTTGTTGTAAACCCACAAGGCAGATGGAGCAAATCCGCCCACCTCCACAACACAACCATATAAAAATTGTTCATTGCAAAGAGATCCAAAACAAAACCATATAAAAAGTGTTCATTGCAAGGGGACAAACTTATTAATCAATATTATTTTTTATAAAAACATTTTAAATATTAAAAAAAAATGATTATTTTATTTTGTCTTTGTAAAACATTTAGAAAACATGAAAATATTTATAATTAAAATTTAGTTAATGAATGATCAACCATGAATTGAAGCATTTTAAATATTAAAAAAAATGATTATTATGAAAATATTTATAATGAAAAATTAGTTAATGGATGATCAACACTGAATTGAATCTAATGTTATAGTCGATCAACAATGAATTGAATCTAATGTTATAGTCTTGATATTTCACATGGACTAATAATTTACATATAATATATAACTTAAACTCTTCTCATTGCCCATAACTTGGATTAAAGCTCTTGAGCCTAACTCACTCGAGATCAGATGGTATGCATTCAATTGAAAGTCCATCAAAAGCCCTCATTACCCACTTACCCTAATCAAAGTGCGTAGGGGTTTTGTGGCGAAAGATATATGATGTGCTGGTTGGTCCCCTTTCCTTATCCATATATACGCACGTGATACATAGAACGTAATATTAAAAGGAAAGTTGTTAACCAGACTGTTCAATCGCACGGGAAGAAAAAAAAACAATAACGTTAAAAAATCCTCTTGACCGTCAACTTTCTTCGTTAAAACCGTCGGAATGGGCAACGTAATTAACTGGCAAAACTGACGGGTTTAGTTTTGAAATTCCTACCCTGATTGGCATAGCCACGACGAACAACGACGCGGTCAACTCACACGCCTAATTTAAATTGGTCAGAGCACGGGGATAACAACGATAGATTATTTTACATTATCTGCAAATTTGAATGGAATGGTTATTAATTTCAATTTCACAAGTTATATATATATATATAATTTTTTTATAAAAAAATTACATTTTAATTAAAAATAATAATAATATATTTCATAAAAAAAAATCAATAATACATTTAATATATAAAATTTAATATTTTTAATCAAATTCATGTTTAATAGAATAATCATTTTAAATTTAAAATTATCAGTTTTAAAAATTAAATTAAAATTTTAAATAATAATGCATCAAACAATGAAAGTTGTGTTTTCATTTTTTTTATGACAACCAATTAGAGGTGATTTTTCTCAATAATTTATATTTATATTTAATCGATAAAATAAAGAAATATAAAAATACAAATTAATAATACACTAATCTCTATCTTAAATTTCTACATAAAGTTTTTATATCCATTTATGTTAATTCACAACTTAATGGAATATCACATGGTTACACATACAAAAAAACTAAATTTAATAAAATCCTACCAAAAAAATAAAACTTAAGGATTTGTTTGAATAAACAAACAAACACTACATGCCATAGGCCATAGGTGCAATTTCATAATTGATAGTTTGTCAGAACTCTTCGCTCTCTGCGTTTGTCTCTCAAGATCTTAACGTTTCAAGTGTTTTAATATATAAAATAGTCCTTAAACTTTACCATCAAGGACAAACCATCCTCATCGAGACCCATCTTCACCACAAAAAGTATGTATTCAATGTTAAGCATTGTAAATAGTCCATTGTATGTTATTTAACTAGAAATTATCAAAGTATCATAATTAGAATATTTGGATATGGACGCTTTATGAGTGAGTGCAAGTTAATGGTTGTTTTTCATGACATGTATAGGTAATGTAAATATGGAAAAACAACAATCTATTAACTTAGAGGAAGTGTTCAAGGTACTTTAACAATCAATTTGAATATGGTGTAAGAAGATGAAACATAGGAAATTAAATTAGCTTTTTGAATATACAACTTAGGTATATGTTTTTGTTTGTGTAGGTGATGAGTACCTTAACGATGAAATTTCGTTCCAAAAACTTGTACAGTTATAGAGAAACCGTTGTTCTTGTGCGGTGTATTTTTTGGAAATTTATAGTATTAATTTTATATTTTAAATTTTTTATCAAAGTCAACATTTGCGTCTTTTGTTCATGCAGGCTAAGAGGGTCTTAACATTTCCCTGAAATTATATATTTGGAATTTTCATAGTTGACTCTATCTATGTCTATAGTTTCATTAACAAATGAATTGTTTACCCTATAGAAAATTAATATCAAAGATAGAGATATAGAGAGGTATCCACAAAAATGGAGGTTTTTATCAATTTGTAGACCGAACCACTAGGTTTGTCATCCTGAAACTAAATCCAAGGAAACCAAGTCAACACACATGTTGTCAATCCGGCTAAAAAAATTGAATTCAAAAGAACGTGCACGAATTCCTAAGAGCACACACACACACATTTATAAGTTATTTGTTCTTTTTCATTCCTCTCTCTCTCTCTCTCTCTCTCTCTCTCTCTCCTACAT
>JZKD02S0140763.1:54904-80779 GCA_000966675.3 Picea glauca | reverse complement strand
GTGATATACCCCCAGGTAGGCCTCCAGATAGGGGCTTTGAGCATGCCATCGAGTTAGAGGAGGGCACAGGAGCAGTGATTACCACCCCGTATAGGCACCCCAAGGCCTATAAGGATGAGATCGAAAGGACCATCAAGGAACTACTGGAAATGGGCCACATCAGACCGAGTTCTAGTCCCTTCGCTTCTTCTGTAGTACTGGTAAAGAAGAAGGATGGAACCCTCAGAATGTGCATTGATTACTGAGCCCTCAACAAGAGGACCATCAAGAACAGGTGCCCTATACCCTGGATTGATGAGTTGATGGACGAGCTGAAAGGGGCCAAGTATTTTTCGAAGATTGATCTACGGTCAGGCTACCATCAGATCAGGATGCGAGAAGGGGATGAGTACAAGACAGCTTTCAGGTGCCACTATGGGCACTACGAGTTCTTGGTGATGCCTTTTGGGCTAACCAACGCCCCAGCCACATTTCAGTCCTGTATGAACCATACGTTCAGCCAACATCTTAGAAAGCATTTGTTGGTTTTCTTCGATGACATTTTGGTCTACAGCCGCACTTGGGAGGAACACCTCCAACATATAGACGAGGTGTTAGGTATATTGGACAAACAGGAGTTGTATGCGAAATTGTCCAAATGTGAGTTTGGGTTGACATAGATGCTCTATTTGGGGCATGTGATTGGAGATCAGGGAGTACAGGTACATTGGGACAAGATCCAGGTGATTCGGGATTGGCCTCCGCCGAGAAACATTACAGAGTTAAAAAGCTTCGTGGGGTTGTGCACTTACTACCGGAGGTATGTGAAAGGCTTTTCTCAGTTGAATGCCCCACTGACAGATTTGACCAAGAAGGGGGCCTTTGAGTGGTCCGACGAGGCCCAGGCAGTATTCGATAGGATGAAAGACATCATGAGCTCATGCCCGGTCCTAGCTTTTCCAGACTTTACCCAACCCTTCGTGTTGGAGTGTGATGCATCGGGGGTGGGTATTGGAGCCGTGCTTATGCAGAATAATCATCCCATAGCTTTCGAGAGTCATAAGCTTAGAGATTACGAGAGGCTCTACCCTATTTATGACAAAGAGATGCTGGCCATCATGCATGCATTGGCCAAGTTTCGGCACTATCTAGTGGGCAACAGGTTCAAGGTCAAGACAGATCACAACAGCCTCCGATTCTTCTTGGAACAGAAGAAACTCAATGACAGGCAACAGAAATGGGTCAGTAAAATCTAGGCCTATGATTTTGAGATCGAGCATGTGAAAGGGAAGAATAATGTGGTAGCTGACGCCCTTTGCAGGATGCCCCCTACTCTATCTTTGATGAACATATCGAAGGACTGGAAGAGCCTTCTATTGGTAGAGTATTCCAAGAACAAGTTTGCTTGCGAGGTTTTGGATGGACAGGTTACTAATGACAGGTATAGAGTGGTGGATGATGTCATCTACTACAAAGACAGAATTTATTTGGTTCCAGACTCACACCTTAGGCAGAATATTATGCAGGCAGCACATGATTCACCTTTAGCAGGACACCAGGGGTTCCTTAAAACTTACAGGCAGATTCGGGAGAGGTTCACTTGGAAGAACCTCAAGGGAGATATACTGAAGCATGTCCAGGAGTGCGGAGTTTGTCAGCGGAACAAAGTGGAGCACACCCACCCAGCCGGATTATTACAACCATTGTCTATTCCAGATCAGAAATGGGAAAGTATCTCCATGGATTTCATCACTGGGTTACCCAGGGTGCAGGGGAAGGATTGCATTTATGTGGTGGTGGATAGACTCACCAAGTTTGCCCACTTTTTCTCTATTCCGTCGGACTATTCAGCAGCACAGGTGGCCGAGCTATTCTTCAGGGAGGTTTTCCATTTGCAAGGGTTGCCCAAAACCATCGTCAGTGATAGAGACAGCAGGTTCATGGGAGGATTCTGGCAGGAGATTTTCAGGTTGGTAGGTATTGAGTTAACATCGATCACTAGTTACCACCCGCAGACCGATGGACAGACAGAGGTGGTGAACAAATGGGTGGAAGGCTATTTGCGGAACTACATTTCAGGGCAGCAGAAAGCTTGGGTGAAGTGGTTACATCTGGGGGAGTATTGTTACAATACTACCCACCACATGTCTATCGGCATGACCCCTTTTCGGTCACTCTATGGTTACGAGGCCCTGACTTTTGCGGACATTGTATTTGGTGACAGCAGGGCACCGAAGGCCAGAGATTGGATACAGGACAGTCAGGATATTCTGAGCGCATTGAAGGAAAACATGAGGGTGGCCTAGGATCAGCAGAAGATGTATGCAGACAGGCACAGGACCGAGCGCTCATTCGAGGTGGGAGATTTAGTGTTCCTGTGACTACAGACATACAGGCAATCTTCATTAAAACAGAAAGGGGCAGAGAATCTCAAACCTCGCTACTATGGACCCTACAGGATAACCCGGAAGGTGGGCAGGTTGCGTACGAGCTGGAGCTACCTGAGGGAAGCAAGATTCACAATGTATTTCACGTATCTTACCTTAAGCGGGTAATAGGACAGCAGGTGGTTGCCTCACCGGAGTTACCCCCTTTGGATGATGAGGGGCGGTTGGCCACAAGCCCTGAGGATATCTTACAGGTACGGGAGAGGAAGCTCCGTAACAGGGTGGTCAGGGAGTATCTAGTAAAATGGAAGGATTTACCGGTGGAGGATGCCACTTGGGAAAATGAGCAGGTGTTACAGTTACCAGGTTCGAAGTTGCTTGAGGACAAGCAAATTTGGGTGGGGAGGACTATAATGTACCATTTCCCTTAGGCAGTCGGGATACCGTGGTGGTTTATCCAATTTCCCGTAAACCATTAAACGGACAAGCTAGGGAAATGACATTAGTAAAGTCACTTCTGAGTTATAAAGCAAAACTTAGGGAAAGTGAGTTTATTAATGTTAAACCCCTCTTTGAGGGTATTTTCTCCAATTATTAATTAAAAGAAATATTTAATGGAGGAAAAAGGAAAAAGTGAAGGGACAAAAAAGGAGGATGGAGGATTGGAGAGGATTGTTGAATAATCATTTTGAGAATTTGTTTTGGAGAAGCTTGCGAGCTTGAGACGAGGGTTTCGAAGCCCTTGGGAAGAAGAGTCAGTTTCGGGGTTGAAACAATACCTTCCTAGCTGAAGACCGGAGGAGCCATCCAGGCTTTTCATCTGCACATAACGGGTAGTGGATCCAAGGGATTTACTCTGAGGTCGATTTCATTCTTCATTGTGGAGAAAGAGGCATTTTCTTGTGGCGTGTGAGGAAGAATCGAGGGTTTCTGGTGTGGGACGCATCCTCCATTGTGGTTGGGCAAATTTCCCTCATTGCTGAATGTTCATGTCGTGGACACCTTGCTGAAGCGTGAGCTCTGTTTCTTATTCATTGCTGGGTGAATTATCTTGAAGGCTGCGTGTTTTTTGTTGGTGCTGCGTGGAGTTGCAAGAGGGGATCATTGTTGGTCACCCTTCCTTGTTGACTAGACCCTACATGCAAAGAAGAACACCACGATTTGGAGCAGCCAAATCGTATCAAATCGAACAACAAAACATCCTGTAGCTGCGTGTCTTGTGGCTGCATTGCTGAGCAGGAAATCGTGGGCTGGGGGCTGCCATTTCACTCAGGACAAACAACAGACAAACACATGCGTGGGTTACCCATTTATCAACTCGTGGGGAACAATTTCGGGGTCATTTCTTTGTGGCTGTGAGAGCTGAGCAGATTTCTTCTTACTACAGCAAACATCTTCATCGTTGTAAGAAGTATTTCTATCACATTGAGTGTTATTCACTCAACTATATTATTCAATCAGAAAACTACCAATATTCAGTCCATTCGCTACTCATATTTTATGGGTTTGTTGATAATTAAAATAACATATTGGGCACTTCATTTGGGAGGCATAAGGGGATACAAAACCATTAAAACAAACAGCAAAATAGAATAACCCGCTACAGTCCAAACGAATTTCATCTACAACCATAATATCAGAGTTATGCAAACTGTTTGACGAAAGGTCAACATCAGAATTTGAGGGTTTTTGCTTCACTTTACAACATAGAATATTTCAAATCTGCTTCCCCCTGTCATTTCCCTTGTCGGGTTCCGATTCAAAGTCAGAGCATGCATTTGATTCAAAAGCCTTCAACTCGGCTACCAGTGATTGCTTGGCCCGATACTCACTTGTGTTGTGAGTGGAGCTCTTATGGAACTCACACCACTTCCCCGTGTCCTTTTTTGGCTTTGTGGTGTTGTTATTTGCTTATGGCTTTGGTGGGTTATCTTGGGCCACTCCGCCTTGGATTCATCCTTTGTTTTGTGGTTTGGTGGTACCTTTCCCTTGCTTATGATTCACAGACCCAAAGTCTCGCTTTTTCTGTTTGAACTTTTGCTCAATCTTGGCAGCATATCGGTACGGTACAACAAGCGAGGAGATGTCGAGGAACTCCATTTCCTCCTGAATGTATCTATGCAGACAATTGCGGTACTTTAACACCAAATGTTTCTCTGAATCTTTGATACCCAACTTTGTGCGTAGGGTATGAAATAGATTCATCATCTCATGCACATCTTGGTCCCTTTGTTGCTGCAGCGTAGTCCATTGTATGTATTTGTCCTCATAGCTCCCCACGGGATAATATTGTTCCTTGATGGCATCTCGAAAAGAATTCCAAGTGGGTGTGGCCTAGAACAGAGAGGGTTCCCCCTCTCCCTGTTGCTCCGAGTAGGTTTCCCACCAGTCCTTGACATGGGGGGTGGCTTTGAGGAGTGCAAAAATAATCCTTTCTCGGTCGAAAAATTCATGAACCGAGAAATATCCTTCTAACAGATTCAACCATCTATCTACGACATCTGCATCTATTTGGCCCTCAAATATGAGAATGTCAAAGTTTACTTGTACCTTAAAAGGAGTGGCACCTCCAGAGTGGCTGTTGTATGTCGATGCATTGCTAGTGGGAATCCATTGAAGAATCTGGGAAAATTTGTCCATCATCGCATTCCTTTGTTTCTCGAGGGCCTCCTTGAGCAACATTTTGATAGGATCTCCTGCTCCCTCATATTTCTTTTCTTCCCCCTTGGGCGTTCGTTGGGGTTTGCGAGACTGATCTTGCAAAGGTTCAATCAGATCGAGCCCCAACTCCTTATACCCCGACCTCGTTGGGGACATGCAAAGAAAGATCGAGAACGAGCAGACCACTCTGATACCACTGATCCCGATTTATGTAGGAACACAATGAAATACATAAATACACATAAACACAGAGATGCAACAGAAATAAGACTTCATTTCATTAATAACAAATGACTGAAAAATGCTTACAGACAGAATGGAAATAAACTAGCTAGGGCGCTGGTAGCTTATCTCTGAGAAGAGATGTGGCATCTACTGGCCTCTAAACTACCTGTTACAGTGAGGCTCGAAGGCCTATATATTACTGAGAAACAATGGAAAACCCTAAACATCCAAAAACCTAACCCTAGGAGATGAAACGCCAGAATATGGGCCCCATTGGGGTAAATTGGTACATCAATTTCCCTAGGTCGTAACTTTGGCATACTATCTCCATTTGACACACATGATACATCGTTAGAGTGATCTATCCAAGGACTACATTGCTGACAGCGAATATTGACTCGGGAATGGACTCATATTTGCCGAAGCATTCATGCCCAAAAAACATCGTTTAGGGCCTTAAAACAGCTCCAGAAGTTCAGGACCCGAAGAATTGCTGAAAATAGTAAATTGTGCTACAATTAAGGAAACTGAAAAACTAAAAGAAACAATGGTGTGGGTCGAAGTGGAATAGGTGGGTGGCCACCAGTATCCACCTGGATCAACTCATTGCAAGACGAGTGGTCACGATGAAGAACACTATTGGAAACTACATCCAGAGAAGAAATCGAAACAGTTCGGTGGAAAGAGGAAGAAAAAAACTGTTGCTATAGTGCAACAAGATCTTGGTTCCAATTCAGGAGCTGAAGGAAAGATCACAGCAGTTGGAGTACAAGGTAAATATTCTCTTCATGCTAGTTCAAATTCCAATAATGAATCTCATGTGGATGAACGAAAGAGGAATGAAGTATTTCACATAAAAGTTGCATCTAAACATACTAAGATAGATAGATTATTTGATCTGGGTTCCCAAGTAAAATTAATATTTGAAGCACTTGTCAAGAAAATGGGTCTTGAAACAAAACCACATCTGAAGCATTATCCTCTTGGTTGGGTATGTGATAAAGCAAAACTTAATGTCACCAAACAATGTAGGATCAGATTTGTTGTTGCTTCAAAGTTGATTGATGAAGTGGATTTGGATGTTGTACCACTTGATATATGTGGCATAGTGTTGGGAAGTCCTTATCTTTATGATAGAAAAACATTCTTATTTCGTCATGAGAACAAATACCACCTTACTAAAGGGGGAGTGGAATATATTGTTAGAGCTCACAACATGAGGGCAAATACAACACTTGTTAGTGCAAGGAAAATTAAAAGACTCAAATAGTAATAAGAGATATGTACTCATGGTCATCAGAGAGAAATATGTTGAGATATCCGATGCTTTCCAAGGGTGTGATCTATCTCATAAAAAGGAATTAATTGATATTATTTCTAAGTATGATGATATTTTTCAGGAACCAGATGGATTACCTCCTAAGAGGGAAATCCAACAAGAGATACATCTTCAACAGGATTCTCCTCTTTTTAATGTGGGCATGTACATGATATCAGTTGTGGAGATGTCAGAGATCAAGAAGTAGGTACAGGGATTATTGGATCAAGGGGTCATCATGCCCAGTTCATCTCCTTGTGGTTCTCTAATCGTGATGGTGCCAAAGAAGGATGACACATGGTGAATGTGTGTCGATTACCGGGCCTTAAATAAAATCACGGTGAAAAATTGATACCCTCTTCCTCATATAGATGATTTACTTGATCAATTGAAGAATGTTGTTTATTTCACTAAGTTGGATTTGCGCAGTGGATATCATCAAATCAGGGTTGAAGAATAGGATGCATGGAAAAATTCCTTTAAAACCAAACATGGATTGTTTGAGTGGTTAGTTATGTCGTTTGGGCTTTGTATTTCTTCGACAACTTTCATGTGTGTGATGAATGATGTATTCAGACCTTTCCTAGATGACTTTGTGATTGTATATTTAAACGACATTATTATTTTTAGTGGGACTTGGGATGAACATGTGAGGCATGTATAGCAAGTATTGGATACTTTGCAAAGGGAAAAATTGTATGTAAAATTGTCTAAATGTGAGTTTGGCAAGACTGCACTTGTGTACTTAGGTCATATTATAGGAGGAGGACAATTGAAAATTGATCCTTCCAATGTTGATGTAATTGTAAATTGGTCTAAGCCAAAAGTGTAATTGAAGTCCAAATCTTCTTAGGTGCAGTCCAGTATTGGAGGAGATCCATTCCCAACTTCTCTTTCAACATTTTGAAGGAGAAGATCAATATCGCACCAGTATTAGCACTTATGAATCTTCAATGGCCTTTTAAGATCGAGACAAATGCCAGTGGATATGCCATGGGTGCAATATTGATGCAATATTGTAAGCCTATCTGTTACCACTCTGAAACTTTTAACCAAGTTGTTGTTAACTATCCTACATATGATAAAGAGTTGTATGCATTAGTCAAGAGTGTAAATAAATGGAAGCAATACTTGTTAGGGAAGGAAACAATCCTACATATAGATCACCAGCCCTTACAGTATCTCCAAGCGTAGACCAAATTGCAATAATCTCGACACTACAGATGGATGGTTTTCTACAAAAATTTCATTTGGTAATCAAGTACAAAAAGGGTACAAGTAACAAGGTAGCTGATATGTTTTCTAGACCTCCTATTGTTGCTTCTATTATTTTGAATAATACTTCTTTATCTCATGATATCTATGTAGAACAATATGCCATCAATGAGTATTTGAAAGAAGAATATGCGAATCTAACACATGGTGCACATGTAGAGAACTATTGTCTGCAGGGAAAACTACTCTACCATCTTGGAAAACTATGTATTCCCACAAGTGAACGAGTCCATGTAATGAGAGAAGCTCACACTTTTCTTGTGTCTAGGAATTTTGGGGTAGGAAAAACTATGGTCAATTTGCATAGGTTTTGTTATTGGCCTCAAATGAAAGAAATTGTAACTAAATATGCAAAGGGGTGTGTGATGTGTTCTGCTTGTAAGCCCACTAATAGAAGACTGGGGCTACACTCACCACTTCCTGTTCCATCCCATCCATGGGAAAGTATATCCATGGATTTTGTAGGGGGTTTACCAATGACCAAAGTGGATCATGATTATTTGTATGTTGTAGTGGATAGGGTCAGCAAGATGTGTATCTTGATTCCATTTAAAAAGAAGATCACTGCTGAGCAGACTGTTAATCTATTCTTTCATTGTGTTTGGGTTCACTTTGGGTTACCCACATCCATTGTCTCAGATCGAGATACTCCATTCCTTGGGGACTTTTGGACTAGCTTGTGGAGGATGATGGACACCAAATTGAAGAGGAGCACTGCTTTCCATCCACATACCGATGGATAGACAGAGGTGGTAAACCGAACAATGGTACTTTTTCTTCAAGGCTACTGCAGCAAGCATCCTAAGTTATGGGATTAATAGATACCCTATCTACAACATGTGTACGACCGAGATTTACATTCATCCACTCAAATTTCACCTTTTGAGACATGTTTTGGGTACCTACCAAAGGTTCCTTTGGACTTGATGTATGGAAGAGATGTCGATGTGAATGAAGAACGAACAGAGGATAGAGCCCACAAGTTGATCCATAGGATCTAACAGATACACTAGGAAGTCAGGGAAGAATTGGAGAAAAGTCAAGCAAAGTATAATGGTCGACATGACACACACAGGGTTGATCATGAATTCTAGTTTGGAGACCGGGTATGGAATCAAATAAGCAAGGAGATATTGAAGGGTGAAGGCAAGAAACTCAAGACCATTTGTTATGGACCCTTCACCATCTTGGAGAAAAGTGGAACAAATGCTTCTTGTCTGGATCTTCCACCTTACATGCAGATTTACTCAGTCGTGAATGTTGAGAACTTGAAACTTTTTGAGCCTCCCATGATCATGGATCAAGATGAGGAAGTTTCAATAACTTCAGTTGATGAGTTTTCACCTAAGTACTTGGATTAGTTACAGGAAGATATCATCCTGGACAGGAGGATGAGAACTTCATGCAGGGGTGATGTTGATTATCTTTGAGTAGGCTTGAAAGGAACACATCCAAGCAAAGGAAAAGTGGATAGAGAAGGAAAAAGTGAGGGGACTCTTCCCTCACTTATTGATTGATGAAAGATTTTGGTGGTCCAAAAAGCTCTCAATGGGAAGACATGATCCAAAAAGGATCCAGAGTAGGCTAAGAACAACTCAGGACACTCAGAATGGATTTAGCAGATAGAGAAAGGACAACAATTCAAAGTTCCCAAAACTCAGTTAAAATGGAATGATCGTGAAGAGAGCTTCACAAGATTTCTAACGGTGCAAATGACTCGTCAAACAGAGTTACGGATTGAAAGATATTCACGGTCAAACTTTGGTCAATATAGCCTAGTTAGTAGGGGATGAGTTAGCATCCGTACATATGAAGTTAATGTCCATATAGTACATGTGTAAGGAGAAGGAAAGTGAGATGTGGCATGCTAACTTCATCATGAAATCAACATGATGATGTGGCAGCACTAGTGGCTGCCATGTGTCATCCGGTTTTGGGGTTTTTGGATCGATCTGTGGACCAAACAGATCATGCCACGTGACAGTATGTATAGTCCGTATGACTGACGTGACATGTTGACGTGGCATGATGACTTGGCAGGGGAAAACATGAAACAATGAGAGGCTTCCACATGGCCCAATCAGGGGCTCTCACATGGCAGACGAGAAATACACAAGGACAACCCATGAACAAAATTTGGGAAAAAAATGGTTGGCAGGTCCGCCAAACCTAGAGGACCACGCCAACCATAACCATGGATTGAAATCATTCGAGAAGGTTCTAGAGCCACTTCCAAACTAGCAGAACGAAACTATACCTATATATACATTACAACAATGCAAATCCCAAAAGGAGAGTCTGTGGGGTTTGACCCCAGGACCTTCTCCATAACCAACGCCTTAATATATCTGCCCCTAACCAACAAGCTGCGAGTACCACATAGTAACCAACATCCACTTTAATTATTAAAAGGTGCATCATCCCAGTCACGAAAGGAGGGTAGAAAGCGTGCGGGCTGTATGACCATCCGAGCATGATTTTCAATGCAAAGTATAATCATAATTGAAAGTTGCAGAGGGCACGAAAATCGAGATGGAATTTTTCTTGGGCCTGGGAGTGCCAGAGTCGAATCGAGGTGTGGAGACAATCATTTTTGGGTAATTTGATGCCATGAATTCAGTGGTGTTGTCTATTTTCTAATCTGAGCATTATTTCTGCATCTTGATTTTAGAATGAGGTATACTTATGTATTTTGCCAAATTCTTTTACTGAGTTAATAAAAGAGCCTACCCATTTGAGAGTAGGACCAGGAGATGTAGTCCACTAGGGATGAACTTCATTATCAAGTTTTTTTGTTCAGATCTGATGCTTATGTCTCTTGATTTTTGAGTTTTTCCTTCTTTAATGGTGCACTTTAATTTATTCTCATTTAATGCAATTCTTTATAAGTCATTGTTACACATCAAAATTACTCATTACGACAATGACCTAGTGTCATCGTTATCAATATTACAAGTGTCTCATTTTGGTCACAAGTGTCACAAGTGTCAGAAAAGGCATACTTCCATACTTTCTATGTCATGCCTATAACAACATCAGAAGGACACTTGAAGCACCTCAAACACCTGATTTGGAAGAAGGGGGATGGGTTAACAAAGTTTATAAACCTTTTTCCACTCGAAAATCCACTCAAAATCCATTTTTGGAGATGAGCGCTCCCCTATACACTGACAGGGAGCGTTGGCGCTCTGTGCACCCTTTTAGGGTAGTGCTATAGCACTCCGGTGCCCCTTTTGGGGGGGTGCTGCCTTTTGTGAGAAAATTTTGGGTTTGTTGAGGCAAATTAGGGAAGAATCCCTCAATTCTTGAAAGTGGCTGGATTCGAATAGATGGTCAAGGCATGATCTTAGGGAAGATCCTCAACTGAAGGAGAAGAATCCTCAACTTATCCGAGAGATCTCTCAAGTGGTTGGGCCTCTGCAAAGCTATATAAGGGAGCCTTCTCATGGTGAAAGGGGATGGAAAGTATTGTGAAGCATCTAACTTATTATCTCATGAGGAATATGTCATTTGGAACATCCGCATTCTGTGCATGGACTGTTTAAGAAAGGGTTTGGACAAGGAGATATTGATGAAGTTGCTGCACTCACATCTATGGTTGTAAGTATTCTTCATTGTTGTTCTCATTTATATAACACACTTGGCCTGTTTCTTTCAAGTCTGTGTTCGATCTCACAAGAACTTGTCTCTAGTAGATAGATTTTTTTTTGAGCTAATCTCAGTAGAGTAGGAAGCTGGTCATATCTTTGTTTGTCTCCAGGGCTCATCCAGGAGTTTAGGATTGAAGCTCAACTCAGACCGTGAAGGGAAAAACTCTGTTAAAAAGGTACTCCTTTTCTCCTTCTTCTTCATACATTAGCTTATCTAGATCTAAAAGGATGTCAGTGTCCACGTTAAGCATTTTTCTGTCTTGGTCTTAGGAGTCTAGGGACCTTGAGAGAATCCACTTGTCCGCAGGGGGATTTCTCTTCAACAGAAATTGGTGACTCCACTGGGGACTAATCGAAGCTTTCAGTTTTGTTTTTCCTCACAAACCTTGTCTTACCCTTCGTTCTTTTTAGACCTTGTTCATCCCGTATGTCTGATTGAATATGCTGATTGGATCCTTATTCCATCACATCCATTGTGATTGACAAAGTTTGACTGAGTTTTTACCTTTTTGAACATTTTTTTGGGTTTTAAGACACCAACACTCCCCTACCTATGTTATCAGAGCACTGGGGCTCCTTGCTGGCTTTGCACAAAGCATTATAACTCTTTGGTGCCCCTTACACTAGAGAAATACCTTTTTCTTTGCAAAAAAACCTTCCAGGGTTGTATTTTATGAAGTCCAATCTTTGTTTTTACCCTTGCTTACCTTCTTTGTGCTTCAGTACATCTTCCTATTGACCTTTGACACTCTTCTTTCTAAGAAATAAGTACTTTCTTGTTCATATTTTTTGACCTTCTTTCTTATTTTGAGTTTTTCTTTTGTTGAGAACTTGGAATCAATCCACTGCTTTCTTCTCTCTTATCTGACTGAGTGAAAACTGTTGTAAAGAACATCAGAAATCTTTGAATCATCTCATTTGGTTCTTTGAGGTCATTTTTCTTAGCATATTTCTTTTGTATGAGATTTTTTATTTTCTTTTTTATCTCTTGTTTTCTTTTTTCTTCTTGTTTAATCATAGCAAGAGGGTGTGTTGTTTGTGCGAAATCTGCTTATGCTTGTCCGAATATCCTCGATCTAAAAGGTTAATTGGCAGTAAAAGTTTTGCATTGAATTAATCATCCTTCACATACAAACAACAAAGATACATATTAGTGATTGGTTTGCATATTAGAAAGTATTTCTGAATTTTTTTTAGCATTTCATTAGATTCAATTGAGGAACAACTGCATGAGGATGTTGCATAATAGTGTTTGATAGTGAACAAGAACAATCCCCTCCTTCCCTTAAATAGTTATTCATCGAACGAAAAGATTATTCATCATTTCTTATGAATTTTTGGGACTTGAGTCTTAACATCATCCGTTTCACTCTCATACATCCCTAACTTAAAGAGCAACCATAAAATAAACGCTAATTAGAATCAATCTAGAACATTTTTTGTTTTTAGAATCTTCCACCAACATTAGACTAGGGTTAGTGCTTTGGATTAGGTAGTAAACACAACTCTCCAAAGTATTCAAAACAAACAATAACATCTTTTGATAGGGAGAGAAAATCCAATTGTCATATAGGCTTTCTGGGATCTCCCTCTCACATAGGGGTTATCCACAAGGTCACATTCGGGAGAGCTACGGAGATTATCCCTCTGTGGTTTGGCTGATTGTAGTAGTCAAATCATATATTAGGGGTCACTTGAAGGTATACCCATGATTATGTGTGGGAGCCTCTTAAGTTGATTTCAGACTTGTTATCCCGCCCATACGTTCGGACTGGATTGTCGACTGTACCCGCCCAGGAGCTAAATGCGAGTTGGTGTATTTAGTTGTCATAATCTTTAGGTACTTACATGAGGTGATGGTGAAGGGAAGTCTTCGCTTTACCTAGAACAGACGGTGGTCAAACTCACTCGAGCTCCTTGGAGGGTAAATCCATAATTACTGCGTGGAACCTTGCACCAAGGCATAAGTCTGTTAAGCAGGTTGACATCGTAACTATTCCACCATTTCCTATCCCCTTCTCAACTTGATCACGCGATGTTGAATTTCATCACCAACTAGTACCATCATTGAGAGGAGGTATTGTTTTCTTGGTGTTGATTCCTAGATTTTTAGTGAATGTTGTTTCTTTTCGTTAGCCAGCCCTAGATTTTTAGCATGTGTTTTCATTCTACAAAATTGAGCCCGTAGATGATAAAGGTCTTCACCGATCATGTAGGATGCAAGGGTTGCCTCCGGAAAGCTACCAACCCTTACTTCCTAATTCTCCATAAGACAACTACCGTGGAGAGGTAGAAAATCAATCTGACCCTCAGAGTGTTATCGCTCCTTCGTTAGACAATCTAGAAGGTGCTTTGGTTACGGTCGCGAATCCCACCCCCCACACTACAACTTGTGTTGGAAACCCCTCTGGAACCACTTTTTCTTCGTTTAGATTCCCTTGGTAATGTCATAGATGACGACGTACCACGATTACCCGAGAGAGATTTCGTCGAAACATATATGGGATCCATAGAGCCAATCTTCGGTGATGACTACAAGACTCCTATTCGTCCTACCACTGTAGTATACACAAATCCTACACCTGCTCATTCCATATGGAAGAATTCATTAAGACGTGATATCTATGAGCATTTAAAATCTATTCGACAATCCTTTAATCCTCATGACCCTCCTACTGTTGAAACAGGACCATCCAATCAAACTATCAATCACCCCATCGATCATGTTATTAACTCTATTGTTACATCAGCACAAATCCATCCTAATGTTGGACTCGTCACCCCTACTCATACCCAAGGCACTTCGATACCTACTCCCATTTTTACAAACTTTAACCCTACAACTCCACATGTTTCACCCAATTTTGTGGGGACATCTTTGCAGCAGAGAATCCAGACCCTTGCTAACCAAATACAACCAACTGGAGGGTAACCACCATCTAGCGGACCCATCCCTCCTGGAGGACCACCATCCCATGGAAGGCTTACCCCTCTCAGGGGACAACCACCTTTCCTGGTTCCTCTTGGGAGGCAACCTCCTTTTTCTAGTCACATCTTGATCATTAATCCACCACTGGCAGGGGGGCAACCTCCTTTTTCCAGTCACATCCTGGTCGTTAATCCACCGCTGGCAGGGGGGAAACCTTTGTTTTCTGGAAACCCTTCACAACCCTGGGGTGCACCTTTAGGGGGCACATTTACCCGACCCCACACTGGGGGGCACTCATATCATAACCCACAAGAGGAGTGTCAAATCTTGTTCCTTCCGGACTATCCTATGGACAACCTTATTCGAGCGTCTCAAACATCACCTGGATTCCTCAAGGACCACAACCTTATCCTCCCCAAGGGTCAAATGTTTATCCTCCCCACGGGCCTAATGTGTATCCACCTCCCGGGTCGACTTCTTACCCTCCCCAAGGGCAAAATGTTCATCCTCCCCCTGGGCAAGTAAATTACCCTACTTATAATGCTCATAACCCACCTGGTTATCATCCTTATGCAAATTTTCCTCAACCTCCATCGAACCTTGGTTATATTGGTCAGCAACAACCATATGTAGGAGGATCTACTGGATACAATTATCCACCTAACCCAGTCTACGATCCTACTGGTGTCCCTATGCCACACTAGTATCATTCTTAGGTTAACCGTCAGCTACCATTCCTCGTCACTCTGGATCTCCCAGACTTATCCCAGTTAACCAATGATCCTATACTGCATTCTCCTTACTGGCCAGTGATCCTGACTAAATTGCCTTCCGATATCCCTAAATTTGATGGAAAGTATAGAGAAGATCCAAACAACCATGTCATGACCTTCCATTTATGGTGTTCATCAAACTCCTTAATGGACGATTCTGTACATTTGCGTCTTTTCCAGCGAACACTTACGGGCTCGGTAGCCAAGTGGTATATCAAACTACCATGTGGTACTTTTCAAGATTTCAACTCCCTTTCCATGTCTTTTCTCATGCACTTCCAACTACCCATTCGATATGAAATGGGTACCGAACTATTGACCTCCCTTCGTCAGATGAACTCCGTGCATATCTCTGATCATATTCATGAATGGAGATGATGACGAAGGTTGATCAAAGCAATCATTCCTGACCAGTTATTGGCAGAATGGTTCAATAAATCACTGTTACCCCTGAGTGCCCATGATGTTTCCATGGGTGGTGTAGTCACCAAGGAAGAATCCATTGCTCGAGCTTAGTACTTAGATTTGGTTTATTCGCAATCTAGTACTCTGTACGAATTGATACCAAATGTTACCCATGTCACTACTGATCCATCCAAATCATCGTCTACTTCACACGCAAATGGAGTTATTGGCTCCGTCAAAACCCAATATACATCCCAGTTGATTGGAACACCCCAACGGTCCGCTTCGACATCTTCTCCTAGTTCGACCACACCCTCTTCTACCTCCCCTCAAACTCAGATCTCTAAGGTGAATGCAGTCCAATCTGCCCCTTTACAACAATTTGGAGGTAAGAAGAAGATGAAAAATAAACCGAAGAAAAACAATAACAATGAACAACCAAAAAATCAAACTCAAACCCATGCTACTGAAAAGCAATCACAGTGGAAATTGAAATTCCCATGTCTCATTTGTGGTGATGATCACTACACTCAATATTGTCCACATCGTGATGAAGTGGCCAAGCTTTTTAAAGGAATTTCACAACCCACCGTTCTTACTCAGCCTTTTCCACAGCAACAATCCATGGTTGCTCAAACCCCCACTCCTAGGGGCAGCTCTAGCCAATCCCATGATGAGGCCTCGATAAGTGCCCATATTTACATGTTTAATGGGATTGATTTGACCACTCGCACTACGACATACGACACACCGGTTAAACCTGATAAGTCGAAGGCCACTAACGGTTCTTTACCAGACCCATCGCCATCCTCCATTAGTCCTTCGTCTACTAGTCCTCCATCCGGGTCACCCCAGATCGAGAAACCTTCGTTTGACTCCATCTTACACCCTCCTAAGAGCACTATTCGGAAATCTACCTTCAATCCTAGTTCATAGGCTGTCAAAAACTACAACATCATTGAAGATTTGGCTCAAGCACCATGTGCTATGTCTACTTTGGAAGTTCTACAACACTGTCCCAGTCAACGTAGAACACTCTTGGCTGCCATTGGAACTTTTGATCCTGAGTCATCTAATAATATCACATTTAATCTAGATGATTATAAGTATCGAATCTCCCACCAACTAGCTTTTCAAATCGATGTTGTTGTTCACAATCAACAAATCCACCGAACTATATTGGATGAGGGAGCCTCTACATGTGTCATGTCTTTGGCTTGTTGGAAAGGCTTGAAATCACCTACCCTTAACAAATCCCCTATGATGTTACACGCTTTTGATGGGCGAGGTTTTCATCCTCATGGACTTTTACAGTCCTTAGCCGTTCAGTTGGGCAGCAAAACTGTTACCATTGATGTCGAGGTGGTCGATGCCCCCCTCAATTACAACCTGTTACTCAGAAGAAGTTGGTTCTACACTATGACCGTCGTCACCTCGTCGATGTTTCGATGTGTACATTTTCCTCATCAAGGCAAAATTGTCACTATCGACCAGCTAGATTTCTGTACACCCGATGCTCGTGCTCCTGCTACAACAACATTCCTTTTCTGGGAGACCACAAGATTATGTATGAAAGCGTTGGTGTTGGCTTGTTGAAAGACTCTAGCCTTATGGGTAGCTTCCCTACACCACTTCCAGCCACCACACATCATATTGCCACTGTCAATATGATTTTGACTACAACTTATCAATCTTTGGAATCATCTGACCCTTGGATTGTACCTAGTCCTCTGGAATTCGATGTACTAGGTGACACCATGCCACTTAGCCTAGCTGAGGCCACATACGTTGCTATTCAATCTTCCTCTCCCTCCCCAGATGACCCACATCTATTGGCACCCGATACCTACTCAAATTCATCATGGTTAACTTCCCTATCGTCTACAATCGATTACATTTCCCAAATTTTTCCTTCTGACGAATATATAATGGAAATGGTTAGCATTGACAATATACCTTGGGATGATAGCCATCATCGATCCTCTTTTCTTCCACCTCTAGAAGAAATTCAAGAACACATACACTTTGTCTTCCCTCCTAACGTTACCAATTTTCCGCAATCTCCCATCCTCACACAAGATACTCTTTCTAAGGGGAATCTAGGTAATATTTCTACTACGATCGTTATTGATATTTTGATCAAAGAAGGCATTGTGGAAAACGTTAACCTCGGTGCTAATTGCATACCCGAAGAGGTGGTCTCTTACACCACCCTATTTAAAGAATTTTGCGATGTCTTCTCTTGGAGCTACGAAGAAATGCCAGGGATCGAACCCTCGATTGTTGTTCATGAAATCAAGACTTACCCATGTGCGAAGCCCATTCTATAGAAACTCTGCCCGGTTCATCCCAAGAAAACCGCAACTATAAAGGCAAAAGTTGAGAAACTTTTGAAATCTATATTTATCTATCCTATCCCCTTGATGGAATGGGTTTCCAACCTTGTTCCGGTTGCCAAAACATAGTGATGCAGGAGCATAGTCAACTCATCAAGGAGCATTGCCAAGACAAGCGAGCCAGCAGGAAAAGAAATGAACAGCTGGACAAGCCAGTCGAAAGTTTTTGAATTCTCATTCAAAAGGATGCACCAATGTATAAATGAGGCATTTATGAAAGCACCTTTTGCTGTATTGTATCAGACCTCGAGCCTTACGCTCTTGTCTGAAATAGATAGAAAGGCATTTAATAGAAGTAATGCACGTAGATAGGATTTTAATTCCAGAATAGACAGTTTTAGAGTCCGAGAGGGAAACGGATATAGACACCCTCCTTTGTACATTGTAACATAATTCAGAAGCAGCATTCAGAAGAGAGAAGAAAGCAGAGAAATTGTGAAGAACACCCTTGTACAGATTTGAGTTAATAGAAGAGAGTCTTTGATTCAAATTCATGTCTAGTGTTGTTTTCTCTATGTATGTTGTTATGCGCTCATGAATGTTTGTTTTCTGGTTAAGCATTTGCTTTGAATATGCTATGCTTGTGATTTCATGGTTTTAACTTGAAATCTGAGAAAGAATGAGTTTCAATTGTTTCTCTATCTGAGCCAGGAGATTCCTGCATAGAGTGCAGTCGAATTCATCCGCAAGGAGTGCGTTGATGAAGGCTAGATAGTTAACCAATTGTTCTCATTCGCCCAGAAGTGACTTGGGTTGTTGCAATCGTGCCAGGAGCATGCAGGTTGAAGGAAAGAGAAGTCTTAGTTGTTAGTCTGAGCAAAGGAACCAAAGGGCTGCTGCTGCAGTGAGTACGCAAGGTCTGAAAGATTCAACACTCGAGAGATTGTTGAACGTCGAGCGCAAGGAGTGCGCATACGTTCCTCTGAAGGAGTCAGAGTGAATAAGCTCAGGAGGGATAGTTCCTTCGGAATATCCTTGGAAGGGAGCATAGAAGGTTCATGTCGAGGATGGTTTCAAGTAGGAGCTGCAAGCACGAGTCTGGAACCAAGTCTCGGAAGAAGAACTTGGTCATTTTTTCCAAGAAATCCTCAAGGAGGAGGAGTCGATGGTTAGGATTCGCAGGGGAGATTGGCGAAATCCAGCTAGCCATCAGATCTCGGAAGAGTTTTGCACAGGTTAAACCCCAAGCATGCCGAGGAGGAGCCCAAGAGCCATCGGGACTTGGCTCATCGGGGAATTGGGGTTTGTGGAGACATGATTTTTGTGCCTGCTGAAATCGCGATTAGCGATTTCCCGAGAATATCAGGGCTGTTGAACTCAGGGGGGATATGTGGTGCGAGATCCTAGAGAGTCGGGGTTTGGGACTTCGGCATTCTTGGCATCGAAAGAATCACAGAGGATTCACGAGACTCCGAGCCGTGACGGGTCCCACAGTGATCGCATTTGGTATTGACAGGTGGCATCGCATATCGGAGTTCGGGACTTCGAAGGTCCTGTGAAACGGTGCCACAGGAATCGCGAATTCCCGAAACGCGATTTCCTGATTTATCGGAAAACGTGGGGTCTAGGCGACAGTGCAGAGGACAGGTGGCATCGGAGTTCGGGAATCGGAGATTTGTGGGAGCAGCGACACACGACTGTGTGTTTATCGATTTCTCGACCGGTGAAATCCCGACAAGAGCAAGGGCAGCCTTGGTACACATCCATCGGGTTTTGGAGGTTAGCACAACTCGAGTTTAGGACTCGCTAACGACGTGAGGTCCGATTTCCTGACAAACACAAGAGAGATCGTGAGTAGAGTATTCTGTGGGTGCTGAGAGCTTTCGATAGGAAGTTGAAGAGTAGTTTAGCTCTTCGGGCCTAGGGGAGAGAAGGTCATGGTGAGAGAGGGGTGCACGGGTGGTGCGTGCTGCGATCAGAGTGGTATCAGAGCGAGTCTCTATTTGTATATTTCAGACAGAGGAGAAAAAGAGAAGATTTCACCATGCCTCCCAGAAGAGAGAGGCAATCACCTGACCCAGAAGATAGGGAGGTGAGAAGAAGAGGTAGGCCGGCAGGAAATCCAGAGATAGAAAGACAGATACGAGATCTCAGAGAGAGACTCGAAGAGATGGAAACAGCTCAAAGACGCACAACTGGTGCGGGGGATCTTAGCGATTCCGACAATGAGGTTGAGGCTGAACCATAAGGAGAAGTTGCAGCTAAAGATGCAGCCAATGAGTGACTGATTAATGCTATCGCTCGGATGAGTTCTAAGACCAAAATGGACATTCCAATCTATGCAGGAAGTTTGGATGCAAAAGAGATTCTGGATTGGATCAGGGCTCTTGACACCTACTTCGATTATGAAGATATCGAAGAGGATAAAAAGGTTAGGCATGCTATCACTAAGTTGAAAGGACATGCAGCCTTATGGTGGGATGAACTTCAGGCAGACAGACGTTCCAAAGGAAAACAAAAGATCAAAAGCTGGGATCGGATGATTGCGAAGATGAAAGAAAATTTCATCCCAAGGGACTATCAGATCACACTGTTCAGGAGAATGCAGAACCCGAAACAGAAGTTGATGACGGTGAAGGAATATACCGAGGAGTTTTACAAGCTCAACATCAGAGCAGGTCATCAGGAGAGTGATAAGGAGAAAGTGGCCAGGTACCTGAATGGCCTGAGGTATGAAATTCAAGATGAATTAAGTATGACAACCATTCGAATAGTTGAGGATGCTTACCAGATGGCTCTGAAAGCAGAGGAGAAGCTGAGCCGTAAGCAAGGTCAGCGAGGGCGAGGTAGGAGTCAGCCGAGGGGTAAGACAATTGCCCAGGAGAAATATCAGAAGCCCAGGGACGACTAGAAGAAACCTCAGGGTAAGATTGAAAGAGGTGGAACCTCATAGCAAAGACAACAATATGTTGAACAGAGGAGAAAACATAACGAATAGAGAGGAGATTATGCGGATGCAAACACTTTTCCTCGTACCAGAGGTAGCGGAAGAGGCCGAGGTGGAATCATCACATGTTTCACATGTGTAAAGGATGGACATAAAGTAGTTGACTGTCCAGACAGAAAAAGGGATGGAGGAGAAGCTCACATCGCCGAAACAAAGAGGCGTGATGCTGAGTCAGAAGATGCGGACAACAGAATATCTCTTGGAATGCATAAAGTCCTTTTAACACCCGAGAAGGAGGTGGAAAACTCAGTGCAGAGGACCAAACTGTTCAGAACAACTTGCACAACCAAGGACAGGAAATGCAAGGTCATAGTTGACAGTGGCAGCACTGATAATCTTGTTTCGACTGAGATGGTGGAGAAGCTAGCACTGGAGACAACTGATCATCCCAGCCCATACAAGGTTTTGTGGCTACAAAAAGGACACCAGGCAAGTGTCACTAAACAATGTTTAGTTGAATTTAAAGTTGGGGGATATAATGATCAGATTCTATGTGATGTTATTCCCATGGATGTATGCCATTTATTACTGGGTAGACCATGGCAATATGACAAAAATGTGGTTCACAATGGGAGGATGAACACATATACCCTGGAGAAAAATGGGAGGACACACAAATTGCTTCCGATAAAGGATAAAGAAGTGAAGCCGGAAGTAAGCAGCACCATACTTCTCATGAGTGGGAAGGAGCTTCTCACATAGATGGAGAAGAAGGAAGATCCACAATTCTTTGTGGTCAGGAAACCAAGAATTGTCCTGACTAGCACGAGAGTGGATGACTTACCGATTGAGATTCAAGAACTGCTGGAGGAGTTCACTGATATCATCGTGGACGAATTACCTCGTTCGTTGCCACCGATGAGAAGTGTGAGTCATCACATTGATCTCATACCAGGAAGCAGTTTACCAAACAAGGCTGCGTACAGATTGACACCTCAGGAGAACGAGGAGGTTAAGAAGCAGGTCCAGGAGTTGTTGGACAAAGGATTGGTCAGAGAAAGTCTGAGTCCGTGTTTTGTTCCAAGTGTGCTTAGTCCGAAGAAAGACGGAGGCTAGAGAATGTGCATCGACTCAAGAGCGATCAACAAAATCACCATCAGATACAGATTTCCACTGCTGAGAATGGATGATCTGATGGATTGCCTGAGTGGGGAAAATTATTTTTTAAAAATTGATCTGAAGAGTGGATATCATCAGATTCGCATGAGGGAAGGTGATGAATGGAAGACGACATTCAAAACAAATGAAGGTTTGTAAGAATGGTTGGTCATGCCGTTTGGTTTGACAAACTCACCGAGTACATTCATGAGACTGATGAATGAAGTCCTGAGGGAGTTCATCAGGAAATTTGTAGTCGTATATCTGGATGATATATTGATCTATAGTAAAACCAAGGCTGAACATTTGAAACATTTGGCCATTGTGATGAGAAAGCTACATCAGAAGAAGCTGTTGATAAACATGAAGAAATCTTCGTTCATGAAGACAGAGTTCATTTACTTGGGGTTCGCCATTTCGGCGAATGAATTGAAAATGGATCCGGAAAAAGTGGAAGTGATTAAGAATTGGCCATCACCCAGAAATGTTTTTGAGGTAAGGAGTTTCCATGGTTTAGCTAGTTTTTACCGAAAGTTCATCAGGAATTTCAGTGGAATTAGCGCAACAATGATGGACACAGTAAAGAAGCGGCATAAGTCTTTTCACTAGATAGCAGAGGTTGAGAAAAGCTTCAATCTGTTGAAGCGGAAGATCACAGAGCAACTAGTGTTGGTGTTGCCAGATTTCACGAAGACATTTTAGGTGAAATGTGATGCAAGCGGATACACCATAGGAGCGGTCCTAAGTCAAGAGGACAGACCAGTTGCCTATTTCAGTGAGAAGCTGGATGAATCAAAGCTGAAATACTCCACGTATGATAAGGAATTTTATGTTATCATACAAGCGTTGAAGAAGTGGAGACATTACTTGATCCCAAAGGAATTTGTTCTGTATAGTGATAATCATGCATTGCAGTTTGTGAGTCAACAAGAGAAGTTGAATAAAAAACATGCTAAATGGGTAGAGTATATGCAGAATTTTACATTTGTAATCAAACACATTTCAGGGACTGCTAACAAAGTGGCTGATGCTTTGAGCAGGGAATGTTTGTTGCTGTAGGAATTCCGAGTCAAAACACTGGGTTTTGAGAATCTAAAGGACATGTATGATGTAGATGCAGACTTCAGAGAAGCATATGAAGCGGCTGAGAATCTCGTTCTTAGGGATCGTAGCCCATGGATAGACTACATGATCTAGGAGGGATTGTTGTTCAGAGGCAATCAACTGTGTATTCCAAATTGCTCCATGAGGGAGAATTTTCTAAAGGAGAAACACAGCGGAGGCCTAGCAGGACATTTTGGCCACAATTAAACATTCGCAAAGCTGAGAAAATCATATTTTTGGCCGGGCATGCGTACATATGTCAAAAGATTCGTTGACAGATGTAGAATTTGTCATCATTCGAAAGGGAGAAAGCAGAATGCAAGGTTTTATCAGCCATTGCCCGTACTAGAGAGGCCGTGGGAGGCGATTAGCATGGATTTCGTACTGGGATTGTTGAGGACACAGAGGTGTTGATTCCATCTTTGTGGTGGTAGACAGATTTTCAAAGATGGCACATTTTATTCCATGCCAGAAGACCAGCGATGCGACTCACATCGCAAACTTGTTTTTCAAAGAGGTTGTTAGACTCCATGGATTTCCAAGAAGCATAGTCTCGGACAGGGATACCAAATTCATAGGGCATTTTTGGAGGACACTATGGAAGAAGCTAGGAACTAACTTGGAATTTAGTTCAACTTATCATCCGTAGATAGATGGACAAACAGAGGTGGTCAACAGGAGTTTGGGAGACTTGCTGAGGAGCTTGGTGACAGAGCACCATAGCAGCTGGGACAACATATTGCCACAGGCAGAGTTTGCATACAATGATTCAGTGAATTGGAGTACAGGCACAAGTCCATTTCAGATTGTGTATGGCAGACAACCGAGAGGAGTATTTGAACTGCGGAATTCAGAACAGACTGCCACTAGCAGTGCTAGTGCAGAAGAATTCGCTGAAGCAATGAGGGAACTTCGCGGTAAGGTGAAGCAGCGACTGATTGATTCAAGTCAGGAGTACAAGCGCAGAGCAGATCAACATCGCAGACAACTTCAGTTCGAAGTTGGTGATCTGATTCTGGCACATCTGAGAAAGGAAAGGTTCCCAAGGGGAACATATAACAAATTAAAGATGAAGAAAATTGGGCCATGCAGGGTCCTGAAGAAATTTGGAGAGAATGCTTATGAGATTGAGTTGCCGGATGGCATCGAGATATCTCCGATATTTAATGTTTCGGATTTATACCCATACAGGGCTGGAGAAGAAGAAACTGGAAATGAGGAACCAGTGATCCAGTGGCAAAATCAGATGCCGAGTGCAGAGAAGCCGCAGATGGAGTGCATACTGGACAAGTGAGCGGGTAAGAAAACCAGACGAAAGAAGTACTTCAAATATCTGGTGAAGTGGAAGAATCATCTAGTGGAAGATGCCAGCTAGGAAATAGAAGCAATTATACAAAAGCATGGACAGACCATGCAGGAGCTCATGGACAGGAGCCCATGAAAGTTTTCAAGCCGAGGAGTATGATGCAGGAGCATCGTCAACTCATCAAGGAGCATTGCCAAGACAAGCGAGCTAGCAGGAAAAGAAATGAACAGCTGGACAAGCCAGCCGAAAGTTTTTGAATTCTCATTCAAAAGGATGTGCCAATGTATAAATGAGGCATTTATGAAAGCACCTTTTGTTGTATTGTATCAGACCTCAAGCCTTACGCTCTTGTCTGAAATAGATAGGAAGGCATTTAATAGAAGTAATGCAGGTAGATAGGATTTTAATTCCAGAATAGACAGTTTTAGAGTCCGAGAGGGAAATGGATATAGACACCCTCCTTTGTACATTGTAACATAATTCAGAAGCAGCATTTAGAAGAGAGGAGCAAGCAGAGAAATTGTGAAGAACACCCTTGTACAGATTTGAGTTAATAGAAGAGAGTCTTTGATTCAAATTCATGTCTGGTGTTGTTTTCTCTGTGTATGTTGTTATGTGCTCATGAATGTTTGTTTTCTGGTTAAGCATTTGCTTTGAATATGCTGTGCTTGTGATTTCATGGTTTTAACTTGAAATCTGAGAAAGAATGAGTTTCAATTGTTTCTCTATCTGAGCCAGGAGATTCCTGCATAGAGTGCAGTCAAATTCATCCACAAGGAGTGCGTTGATGAAGGATAGATAGTTAACCAATTGTTCTCATTCGCCCAGAAGTGACTTGGGTTGTTGCAATCATGCCAGGAGCGTGCAGGTTGAAGGAAAGAGAAGTCTCAGTTGTTAGTCTGAGCAAAGGAACCAAAGGGCTACTGCTGCAGTGAGTACGCAGGGTTTGAAAGATTCAACACTCGAGAGATTGTTGAACGCCGAGCGCAAGGAGTGCGCATACGTTCCTCTGAAGGAGTCGGAGTGAATAAGCTTAGGAGGGATAGTTCCTTCGGAATATCCTTGGAAGGGAGCATAAAAGGTTCGTGTCGAGGACGGTTTCGAGCAAAAGCTGCAAGCACGAGTCTGGAACCAAGTCTCAGAAGAAGCACTTGGTCATTTTTTCCAAGAAATCCTCAAGGAGGAGGAGTTGATGGTCAAGATTCGCAGGGGAGATTGGCGAAATCCCGCCAGCCGTCAGATCTCGAAAGAGTTGCGCACAAGTTAAACCCCAAGCGTGTCGAGGAGGAGCCCAAGAGACATCGGGACTTGGGTCATCAGGGAATTGGGGTTTGCGGAGACAGGATTTTTGTGCCTGTTGAAATCGCGATTAGCGATTTCCCGAGAAGATCAGGGCCGTTGAAATCAGCGGGGATACATGGC